>JAKSZP010005560.1:0-109564 GCA_022478985.1 Massospora cicadina | reverse complement strand
CAGCGGGAACGCCACTTATGGGGAGGGAGAGGGAACGTGTGAAGGGGCCGTAGCCACTATTGAGCACGTGTGGAGGAAGGAGGTCTGACTTGATGAACCAGACTGGGAACCAGGAGGAGACCAGCTGTTGGCGATGCAGTGGGAGATATCCAAACATCCATGCTTGAAAATGGTCCACCAAATGAGACCAGAATCTGTGGACAGTTTCTGGGAGGGTGGGGATGGAGCCAGCGATGGCATCTAAGACAATCGTGTGTATAGTCCACATGGCGATTGCAACCACCAGAGCATGGAGGGGAGGGTGGAAGGGGAGGCCATTGATGAAGCAAACATATCTCTTGACAGACTGAAGGGATGCGTTTGATCCTGGCCTAGCAGACGTTGGACTTCGCGCCATATCACTTTAGAGGTGGTGCACTTCTCCAGGCGGTGGAACAGCGTTCCATACTGGCCACACACGACACAGGATGAGTGTAAAGCGTTAGAGCGCTCAGCTGTCCACGATACACCCGCCTCAGGCAGCGCACACATGGGAGCGGACTTGAGGCTGCAACAGAGGATGGTGTGCGTATTTCCAGATAGTCTTTTGGGTCTCAGTGGAATAAGGGATGTCCATCATGTCCAGGTAGTCCACCCTGGATAGGACATGGGGTCGAATGGGGATCACGCCATCATGGAAGGGTAGCCCCTGTACCTCTTGTGTGAACTGAGGAGAGGGGCGGCCTCTTCAGGCTGTATGTCCACTAATATGAATTCTCCACTCTGCGCTTCGCATGGAGAGTAGGATTCGTTTGTAGTGGGTTTTAGTCCCGTGAGGACCTGTGGCTGATGTGTGTGATGCGAGGTATTTCATCAGGGAGTGGGGTTTTGATGGATTGTTGAGGCCCAAGGCTCAGGAGAAGTTGGAGCGGGCCGCGCAGGACCAGTGTTGGGATGGGAGTGTAGGAGTGGTGACGGCCGCGATCCAGGTGCCCAGGATCTTGGCAGCATGGGCTTTGAAGTCAAGCAGGCCCATGCCACCTTGATGATGAGGGCCAAACATGACCTCTAGCCGTACTAGTGGAGGGCGGCCTGACCAAAGCCATCCTTGCAGCAAAGCATACATGGATTTGAAGAAGCTTGGGGAGAAGGGGATGGCGTGGGCTCCGAACCAGACTTTGGATAGGATCATAGAGTTGGCAAGAACAACCCTGCCAGTGATGGTAGTAGGGTGGGCTCTCAGAGAGGCGATTCGCTTCGTCACGTTGTCCAGTATATGGCACATCATCACTGCTGACGCATATCCGCCTGCCTCCATCCATACGCCCAGATGGCGCACTGGTCCTATGGTAGGACGTGGCACGAAGGGGAGCACCAGTGGAGCAGTGTGTGTTGAGTTAGTAAGGCGTGGACGTGGGCGAGCAGATGGGCCAGGTTGGGAACTACTTGCTGGGGCCCAGCAGTTCTGAAACTGACCAAGGAGGATGATTTCAGTTTTGGAGGCGTTCAGTGCCGCGTTGCTTACCCGAGAATATTCCTGGATGAGGGCTTCAAGCGCTGCATCTTTGTTATTAGACACCCCCACCACGCAATCATCTGCAAATGCCATCATCTTGACTGGGGTTTGGCCTGGCTCATGGACCCCAGTGAGGTGGGCATTCACATTTCGCAGTAGTAGGTCAAGGCTGAAGTTGTATAAGATTGGGCTGAGGGGGTCCCCTTGTCGCAGGCCCTTTGAGGGCGGACTACTTCTGTTAGGAAGCCTGGGCCACGCACTGTCATTGTCGCATATTCCGTGAGCAGCATCACCCAGTTTATGAAGCGGGGGGTAGGCGGAATTGATGGAGGCAGGCCCTAAGGTATTCCCAGTTTACTCTATCATAGGCCTTTTGTTGGTCCAAGAATACAAGTGCCCCAGAGGCTGTGGACTGACATACATTAGCCACAGAGTGCACGTTATCCCAAATCGACCTTCTGGGGATGAAACTGAATTGTTCTGGGGAGATGGTGGCAAATGCTACAGTCCCTAATCAGTTAGCCATAATTTTTGTTAAAGTTTTAGTGTCTGTGTTTGTTAGAGAAATGGGGCGCCAGTTGGCTAAGTCAAGCTTATCCCCTTTCTTGAAGAGTGTGACAGTAAAGGCCTCATGTCCTCCTGGTAGGAGGCGCATTTCCAACAGGCTTTGGTTGAGTGAGGCTAGCAGCAATGGGGATATATATTTGAAATATTTTTTATAACTCATATGGAATGCCATCTGGGCCTGGGCATTTTTGGTTTGGCGCACCGTGAATGGCTGTTATAATTCATTTGGAGTAATTAAATTCATTATTTTTTTGGGTATCAGAAAATGGTGCGGATATGAGCTTGGTCAAGAAATTCTGCCATTTCGGCCAGCTGAATTGGTTTGGCTCGGTATAACTAGAGTAATATCTTTGCATTTCGATTGCCACTTTGGCCGGTGTGTCCACAATGGAATTATCCGATCTTTGCACCTGTGTGCAGGCCACACTCTGGCATGGTGCAAAAAAATTTTAAAGAAGTATGCGGTGCACTTGTCGCCTTTAGTGATGCATGTGGCCCTGTATTGGACACAAACCTAATGTTTGTGTTGCCTTTTGAGTGCATTGAGGTGGGCGGCTGCCTCCACCCACTTCCGGCCCCATGCAGGGCTGTATCCTGTGGCTGGAATGTTGGACTCCAAGTGGGCCAATTCTACCAGTGCACACGAGATAACCACCGATGTGGCTCGTGAGCATCTGGAGGAGAGATGGTGATAGTGGCGGATGGTGTCCTCTTTGAAAGTTGCCCATGTGGAAATGGGGTCCGCGCAAAATGGTGCAGCAAATGATTTCGCCAAAGTTGCCTCTTCCACCCATGTGGAAAATCCTGGCGATGCGAGCTCGGGGGGCGGATTTTGCACCAATGTGGGGCCTTTGCAACTGTGACGGGTAAGTGGTATGTTATTGAGACCAGTCAGTGGTTGGAGAATTCCATTTTCATTGTTTTGAAGTGGGAGATGTGGGGTTAGAATTTCACCGGCATTAGAATAAGGTCAATGTGGGTCATGGACCTTAATTGGCCATTGTGGATGTAAGGACACATCATGTTTTTGAGCAGTGAGGCATGTCATGGCAGCGCATCCATTAACCCAAGGGTGGCTTTTAGAATGCATAGTTCTATGTGACCCTGTGGGGCGTGGGGTGAGGGTGGCCACTGGTCCGTTGGTGAGGTTAGCCAACAGTTCATGTCACCAACTAGGAAAGAATCAGGGGGTAGCGGAAGGGATTTGACCGACAAGAAAGGTTCCTGATGCTCGTGTGCACCATTTGGGGTGTAGATGTTAATGATTGTGTGTGCAACGTCAGCCCATGAGAAGGTGACAACAAGCACTCGGCCATTTAGGAATATTTCTGAAGATGTGAATTTGAAAAATTATTTTTCTGAATTAGCACCCCACATGCTTTGACCAAAAGGATAGGGATGGTAGGAGCATTGTTTTCCAAGCTTCCTCGGAACCTCATGGACAGTGGGACTCCTGGATGGCCAGGATATCCATAGGTAAATTGTTTTGTAAAAACTCAGTTTCCTAGCCTGGGACAGGGAGGCCTTGAGTCCAGCAATATTCAGCGTCCCTAGAGTGAAGGTTTCCCCCATCGCACCTTAGGTGTGAGGGGGTGGGCCCTGGGCCCACCAGCCTCTTCAAGGTCCCCACATGCTTTCACAGCAGTGCAGGTGTTAGCAGCAACACTATCGGGGTTTTTGTTAATTTTTGCGGAAAGAGTCGCGTTGGCTTTGGCCTTCACTTTTTGTTTTCCCGACGCCAGACGAATTTTTTGTGGTGCGGATAAGTTCAGTGTACCGTCGAGCAGGGCAAAAAAAAAATTTTCAGTTGGGATAGGTCCCAAGTCAGTTTTGACTGGAGCTTGGGTACAATGATTGGGTGAGATCGAATCTCTCATCGGATCCTCAGATTGAGTGGCCCACTTGGCATGGGCCTCCCAATTTGATTGGGTGATGGATTCCTGAGTCACTTCTGCCGTGAAGGTCTCCATGTCCTCCTGGCGTTGTAAGTGTGGGATGGTGGTGGTGGCCTTGGCCGCTTCCTTGGCCGCGGCCCTACAGGCCTGCTTGGCCTTCTTCTGCTCCTGCGGGGAGATGGGCTTTACCAATAGGTAGCAGCCTTGTGCTCCCCATGGGAAAGCCTCCTTGGTGCTTGCGGTTGGTTCATAGTGCGCCTCTCCGCTGGCCATGGCCGCCAAGGGGTGCTCTTAGAATGTGACGCCCTCCTTGATGGGGCATGCATGCACCTTATGGCCAAATGCGTCACAGTGGGTGCAAATGGGGGGCGCGCTGTCCATGGTTACCCGGAATGGGTGGGTGGTATGCCCTGTGATGTCAATAAAGGTGGAGTGTGGGATCTGGTTAGGTCCTTCATGATCTCCTCAATTGGGGTCGAAACTGTGATGGCTTTGCTGGTGCACAGGTGTGGCATCAGCGTGAAACATTGCATTTCAAAAGATTGTATTTCGCCATATATGGCGAGACCATCTTTCAGGTGTTGCTCCAAAATGTCACGTTTTACCGTAGTAGGCAAAAAGTCAAACGTGAGGAAAATTTGGTTTGATTTTGTCCATCTGGTGCATTTGGTTTTGATGACCCGTTGCCCTTTGGGGAGGTCAACCACTATGTGCACCGCTGCAGCCTCATCTGCTGCTATTTTGCTTTTGAAACCTAGGTCCAGCCAACCACATGACATGGAGTGAGGTGCAACGTACACCACGGTCGGGAAAATTTTGTGTACATCTTCACAAAATTTTTCCCATAAGGCCATTTTTTGGATGTCCAGATACACACGGACTCCAAATTCCACTGACAAAAGTGGCTGGGAGTGTGGCGTGTTGATGTACTGGTTGCATCGCGCTTGCCAAGTGAGGATTTCTGAGGAAATAGTGACCACCAGTTTTTTTTAAATTTTTTGGACTATTCCGCCAGTTTCTCCAGGGCGTTTTCGAACGTTAGAGGCCGCAGGCCTTCCGCCTGCTCCTCTTGCCTTGCTTGCCCAACTGCTCCCAGACATGGGCGCAGACTAATCTCCTCTGTGAGATTATCAAACTAAATTTAGTCTTGAACTGAATAGGTTGCAAAAGTGTTTGCAACGAGAAAGAAAAGCTTTAATATCGCCTCATCTTAAGGATCTCAAATCAATTATAACTATAACACATGATCAGCGGATTTTACCCAATGCGCCATGGCTATTTTGGGCTTATCGCCCAGTCATATCAGAATCTCAATAATCTTCATGCCTCCTCCTTATTCCATATATAGGGCAGAAGCCTTTGGAGATAGAGCCTGTCATGGTGGAGGGTGCACTCAAATTCTAAATGGGGAGAATCTTGAACTCTTGGAGATTTAGACGCAGTTTGCACTACTTAGTATCATAGAAAGGGTTTTCTGTCATGGTCCCATGATATCATAGTGGGGACTAACCCTAAGGATAAGGCTGGGCGCCAGTAGGCTCAGAAGGTGAAATTATAGGGCCTCCCAGACCTGAAGCATACCCTAGACCAACGCTGGGTATGGGAAAAATATGCCCAGGTTGGCACTATTGGGGTGCCAAGTGCCCAGCCCCAAACATCAGTCCAGGAGTTAAAATGAACAGTCTACCAAAATAACGCGGATGGTTCCATTTGGTTCGTCAAGGAACAGGGTTTTGGAACTCATTTCATTTATGAAACAACGCGTTTGGGTTAAATCCAGCTTCAATTGATCACTTGAGTGAAGTCAGTTTGGGCTTATTCAACTAATTTGGATGGCAGCGTTGCCCTATTGGTGGGACAGTGCTTGGGCCCACTGCAGCACACCCCATATTCCCCCGTCCAAGTTTGAATATGTTTTCCCCAACCAACATTTCTTGTTGGTCGACTTCCCAAATTAAAGATTTCCCCATTTTTACCATTTTATTATAATGTTGTTTCATACGATCCTATGTGTGGACCCTTTATGGAGGTCTCACGCCACACTAACCATTCCATTGTGAACAAAATCAGATTTTCCCTATGTGCACAGTTGTTTCGCCCAGGTCCCTCCAACCTGGGCCGTTTACCTCTTCTGTCCTTGTGCACCTTGCTGTTTTTGGATGGTCCTTTATTGCACTTCTTGTTTTTAGTTATTATTGTTCCAGCACCCTCTGCTGGGCGCTAGTAGCTTTAGTACTAATGGTTAGTTTCCATGCGTTGTCTCTGTGAACTGAGCACCATCACGCTGGAAACAGGAGAGGTATAGACACTCTCTTTACATTAGTCAACCATTCTCCTAACTCTATGTGTACAAACTTTTTTCGTGTGAAACTTTTCTGAAGTAGGAACAGTGGGCGCCAGTTGTGAGAGTTGGCTGTCATTAAGCGCCACAGTTTCCTATTTTTTCTGATGGTTGGAGCAACTCAGCGTTATTATGGTTGCCTCTGACTGGTAAGTATCCACCCTTTGTGCTCGTACCTGGCAGATATGGATGCTTTGAGGTCCAAAAGTTGTGATTCCCTGACTTTCTGCCAAATTTGTCACTTTCAATTTAAATAAACGAGTTATACTTCGCCTGAGCTTTCAGATGATGCCAGCGGAATCAGCGCAGATGGGCCTGGGGGTGTTGGCCTTGGATAATATTGGCCATTCCATTGCAGTTCATGGGATAGGGTCATTCGCGTCTAAAAACGAGTTTTATAACGAAAACTTGGTTTCTACCTCTGAATAGTTTACTAGCTCATACAGCCTGGATGAGGACCCCATTCTGGTATATTAGATTACCCCTGAGAACCCACGTTTGACCGCTACCATGATCTGGGGCACTCAGGAAGTGGAGAAGGAACTTCGTCTAAAATATAATCATGTGTATGCAACTGCAGAAGGTGTGGTAGGATATGTGGCCTCAGTAGTAAGAGTGTCCCACTATCCCTCCCCTTAAATTATTAAAACCTACCCTTATGGTTTGCTCAGGCCAGAAGAATTTTTAGGTGAGGTGGGGGAATTGTCTGCTTTAGATAAATCCCACTCTGGATACTTCCTCTTGACTTCTATCCTTACATCCTCTTTTGGGAAATTCAGAACAACTATTTTAGTGGATACCAGTGCCGCAAATATTTTTATTGACCAAGACCTTGCTGACTACCTTGAGTTGAGTTACTCACCATGTGGTATGGTTAGAGGTGGGGCTTCTCAAGGTATCCCTGCGCTGAACGTCATGGGGTTGGTGGACTATCAGGTGGGCGCCTATCTTCTGTTTGACCATTTTCAAGCTATCAAGAACCTCTTGTTCCCCATTATTTTGGGGTTTGAGTGGTGGAGAAAGTTTGACGTTTGGATTAATTTGGAAGAAAACACTCTCTCCTTGTCTTTTTCTAATGGTCACATCTTGATTTTTCCTTTTTTGGAGGATAACGCCCAGGGCAAATTACCTCATTAAGCCCAATATTCCCACTTTTAAGCTTTCCCCTTTGCTGAAGCCCTCTGTGGAGGTTCCCCTACCATCCTGTTTGGAGGGGTTGAAATCTTTTTTGATGCAGCATCCGCTAACACACTTCCTGAGCACTCTGAATTTGATTATGACTTCAAGCTCACTGTGGATCTGGTGCTTATATCTTCCCTCAATTACACATTGACTTGCAAAAGGAAAAGGCGTTGGATGTGTGGGTGAAGGATCAGTTAGCTAAAGGTGCTATTTTCAGCGTACTTCCCCTATTTGCTCCCCCTTCTCTTTGTTAGAAAGCTGATGGTACTCTACGTCCCTGCGTAGACTATGGAAACCTCAATAACGTTACTGTACCAGACCTCCACCCTATCCCTTTGGATTCACAGATTAGACGCTATGTGGAGAAGGCGAGGGTCTCCTCCAAGCTAGATTTCCTCAATGCGTTCAATCAGATCTGTATTAAAAAGGGACAAGATTGGTTAACCGCATTTGTACCAGAAAAGGGATCTTCCAGTTTGGGTCATTCCCTTTGGGCTTAAGAATGCCCCTGCTATCTTTCAACGCCGCATTGATGCAATGTTGGGGGACTTTTTAGGATATGCGCGGTTGCCTACATGGACGACATTCTGGTGTTTTCCCCTGACTATGAGTCCCATGCAGTCCACCTTCAGCAAGCGGTGAAGAGGCTAAAGGCAGCCAGCCTTACACTGAAGATAAGCAAGTGTGCGTTTTTCAAGTCCCAGCTCACTTTTATGGGCAACATCATGTTTGACCAAGGACACATGATAACTTCAGACAAGGAGAAGACGATTCGTGAGTGGCCCACCCTCACCTCCTTCAAGGAATTGAGAAGCTTTTTGGGGATCTGTACATTCCTCAAGAAGTTCACACCAAATCTTTCTGAGATGGCATCTCCCTTATATAAGGCTAGCAGTGCAAAGGTGCTTCCGTGGTCCTCCGTTTTGGAGGATGCTTTCCAAAAAGTGAAGTGCACCCTGTTGTCCACATCTGTCCTTCGCCATGTTGACCCTTCCAAAGAGTTCATTGTGTCCTCAGATGCTTCCAACTTTGCCATTGCAGCTGCCCTGTTACAAGTAGGCGAAGACGGGATAGAGCATCCGGTGGGATATTTTTCTAGGAAAATTTCTCTGCCCAAGTTGAATTACGCAGTTTATGACAAGGAGTTACTAGTAGTTGTGGAGGCGCTGACATATTGGCGTCACCACTTGCATGGTTCTACCCAACCGTTCTGCATATGCACAGATCACTGGGCATTGCTGTACTATTGCGCTCCTCATGTTCTAACCTTATGACAGACCATTGGCATGAGACCCTTGCCCAGTTTGCCTTTTCATATGAGTTCACCAAGGGCAAGGATAACGGTTTGGTGGATGATTTGAGCCGCAACCCTGATTTAGCTCCTGATCCAAAGGAGGTAAAAGTCCACAACACACAGGTGATGACTCCTCCAGAGAAATTTGTTGCATCTTCCCTCTCCCTTAGCCAAAGGGTCAGCGCTTGCACCTCTGGAAAACGCGGAGGAATATGGTATGTTCAGAAAGGTTGTCCTTTCTCAGACGCTGCCAAGCGAATATACTATGGTACTTGCTAAGAGCGCTTTAAATCAAGAGGACCTATCCATGGGTTATCACATAAAGGATGAGATGGTGTGGTTTCAGGGGCGCCTCTGGGTACCTGCTGGACCACTGCGCCTAGAAATCATCCAGGACCATCACGATAAGATCACCATTGGTCATCCTGGGAAAGCAAAGACTTTGTAGTTGATATGTCGCACCTACAATTGGAAGGCTTGCCTGCTCAGGTGGGGCGGTATTGTAAGGAGTTCCTGGTTTGCAACCAGATGAAAACCAATTGTCAACCTTTAGTGGGGTTGTTGGTACCAGTCCAAAAGGGAGAAGGGCCCTGGATTTCCACCTCAGTTGATTTCATTGTGAAATTACCAGCATCAGATGGTTATAGATGCCATCATGGTGGTGGTGGACTGGTTCACATAGTTTTCCCACTATATTTCTTGCAGAACTACTATAACCGCATCTGAGATGGCTAGGCTTTTCGTCAACCATATGTTTGAACTTCATGGGGTTCCCCAAGAAATTATCAGTGACTGGGGCCCTCATTTTACCTCCGTTTTTTATAGAGTTGTGTAAGACTCTTCAGATTCGTCCTTGCCGTTCAACTGCCTATCATCCCCAATCAGATGGGCAGACTGAACGAGTGAACCAGTGCTTGGAACAGTTTATGCAGTGTTACACCGCTGCAGATCATTCTGATTTGGTTTCTCACCTTCCCATGGCCCAATTTAGCTACAATAATACCTTGCACTCCTCAATTAGTTGTTCCCCGTTTTTTGCCAGCCATGGCTTCAACCCCGCCTTTAACATGGAGCCCAGCTGTGGGTCTAAGGTTGAAGCTGTGGTGGACTTTTTAAGACAATCAAGAAGGTCAACCAGGGGGTTTCCACAAGCTTGGAGGCGGCAATGCAATTGTATAAGGATGTCAAGAGAGTGTCTGTAACTCTCTCGTTCCCAGCAAGGTGATGTGGGATGCAAACCCACATTGCTAGGGAACTAGTCATTAAGAAAAAGGGAAAGAAGACACCTCATATGGTGCCTGTGCAAAAGGTACCCCAGGCAAGGGTGTAGAGCGCAACATATAGTACCAGGTAAGTGAGGAACATAACAGCTTGAGTGGACCCCAGAGGGGAGTCCATAATCAAGTGTAACTTGGCGTCAGGGGGCTTGGGTGCCTCGATCTGGAGGGGACCTGGGTGGCCCAAGGGAGCCCCTGGGATTTTGGTAAATTGCGATAAAAGGTAGTGGCCTACATAGTTGGAGACCTCCCTGAAGAGGTCTGCCACCAAGTTCGCCCAAGGGACCATGAGTAAAACGTAAAATAACGGGTAAATTTATATAAGAAAGTTGACCAACGAGGAATGTTGGTCATAAAAAAGATATTTAAAGTGGGTGGGGAAATTCAGATTCTGCGGAAGTGCGCCCAAGCCTTGATGCTCCAATAAACAGATGCTTCTGTCCATTCTCATAAAATACACTGAAAGTGTCTTCACTTGAGTAATTGATTGAAGCCGTATTTTACCCAAACTTAAAATTTCATAACTTGAACGGGATTCAAACCCTTGCTCTCCAATTAACCGAATCAAACCATCTTTGTTTATAACATAAACTGTTCGTTTCAGTGCCTGGGCCGAGATAAGAGGCTGGGCGTTTTGCACCCCATTATTATCAACCTTGGCATTCTTAGCTTGCACCCAGCGTTGATCTAAGGTGTGTTTCAGGTCATGAAGAGCCTGAAGTTTCACCTTCTGGGCCTCCTGTCACCCAGCCTTATCTTTAGCATCAGTTCTCACTATTAAGTCATCCAACCATGACATTACCCTCTCCTCCTTCTTGGGCTCCACCCCCTCCAGGGGCGTTTGCTAAGGAGAAGTTCTTATGTGCTGGTGGCAACTTCATAGCAGCAACGGCTGGCTTAGGCTGAGATTCTGCAGCCTCAGGAAAACGATTATGAAATGATTTGATCAGGTCTTGGGCATTTACACAATCCCGTGCTTGGCACCCAACTGTTCTCTGCTGCGTCAAACCCTTTCCAGGATTAAGGTACTCAAGGCGTCACTTAACCCAATGGGCTACTATTTCCTCCACTTCCCATTCTGGTGCCCCATCCACAAGATAAGCCTCGGGAGTCACAGGAGGAGGGCCCTCAAACAATGTCAATTTGCTTTCATGAAAGATGGAGAAGATCTGAAACGCGGAGGGAAGATCCAACTGGTATGAGGCATGTCCCACCTTTCTAACTACACGGTAAGGACCAATCCTCTTTGGACCCAGCTTTTTTCATGGCTGCTTGATAGGGATGTTGCAAGCATCAAGCATCACGAGATCCCCTTCCTTGTATGCTGGACCCACTTAGCACTTTCCATCGGCATTCTCCTTATAAACCAGCATAGCCGCCTCCAAGCTTGTGGACACCCCCTGATGGACCTTCTTGAGAGTCTTAGCAAAGTCCAGCACCGCTTCCACTTTGGAACCACAGCTGAGCTCCATATTAAAAGCAGGGTTAAAGCCATGGTTAGCAAAAAAAAGGTGAACAACCGATTAATGAATGCAAAGTGTTGTTGTAGCTAAACTGGGCCATGGGAAAGTGAGGAACCCAATCTGAATGATCTGCGGTGGTGTAACAACGCAGAAATTGTTCCAAGCACTGGTTCACTCGCTCAGTCTGCCCATCTGATTGGGGGTGATAGGCAGTTGAATGGCAGGGGCGAATCTGAAGAGTTCTACACAACTCTTCCTAAAAGATGGAGGTGAACTGGGGTCCCCGGTCACTAATGATTTCTTGAGGAACCCCATGAAGCGCAAATACATGGGCGACGAAGAGCCTGGCCATCTCAGCAGCTTTTATGGTTGTTCTACAAGGAATAAAGTGGGCGAACTTTGTAAAGCGGTCCACCACCACCATTATTGCATCATACCCATATGAAACTTGTAAAGCCACAATGAAATCCACTGATAGGGAAGTCCAGGGCCCTTCAGCCTTTTGGACTGGTACTAATAACCCTGCTAAAGGTTGCCAATTAGGCTTCATTTGATTGCAGATCAGGCACTCTTTACAGTACCGTCCTACGTGAACAGGCAAGCCCTTCCAATTGTAATTGCGTCATATCAACTCCAAGGTCTTTGCTTTCCCAGGATGACCAACAGTGATTCCGTCATAATGATCCTGGATGATCTCCAGGCGCAGTGGTCCAGCAGGAACCCATAGGCGCCCCTGAAACCACACCATCTCATCCTTCATGTGATACCCCCTAAATAAGTTCTCCTGATTCAGGGCGCTCTTAGTGAGAACAACAGCATATTTGGCTGATAACGGCTGAGAAAGAACTACCTTTCTAAACATACTATATTCTGCTGCATTTTCCAGAGGCATGAGCGCTGGCGTATGTACCATGGACTTATGAAGTTGAAACATAATCATACTCGGTGGAATCATCAACTGGGTTTTTTGATCCTCTACCTCATTTGGATTGGGAGCCAAAGCAGGGCGCGTCTCAAAGCATCCGCCAAACCATTCTCCTTGCCCTTGGTGAACTCATAGGAAAATGTAAATAGGGCAAGGGTCTCATGCCAACGTGTCTGACGTGGTGTTAGAACATATGGAGCACGGTAGTACAACAAGGCTCAGTGGTCTGTGCGAACCCAGAATGGTTGGGAGAAGCCATGTAAGTGGTGACGCAAAAATCAGCTCCTCCACCACTGCTAATAACTCCTTGTCATATAAGGCTTAATTTAACTCATGAAGAGACATTTTCTTAGAAAAATATCCCACTAGATGCTCAGACCCATCTTCACCCACCTGTAACAGGGCAGCTGCAATGGTAAAGTTGGAAGCATCTGAGGACACAATGAACTCCTTGGCAGGGTCAACATGGCGAAGGATGGATGTGGATAACAAGGTGCACTTCACCTCTTGGAAAGCATCCTCCAAAATGGGGACCACTGAAGCACCTTGGCACCGCTGGCCTTATATAAGGGAGCTGCCACCTCGGAGAGATTTGGTGTGAACTTCTTGAGGAAAGTACACGTCCCCAAAAAGCTCCTCAATTCCCTAACTGAGGTGGGGTAGGCCACTCACAAATAGCCTTCTCCTTGTCTGGAGTTATCATATGGCCCTGATCAAAAACGACGTTGCCCAGAAAAGTAACCTGGGACTTGAAGAATTCGCATTTACTAATCTTGAGGGTAAGGCAAGCGGCCCTCAATCTCTCCACTACTTGTCAAAGGTGTACTGCATGTGACTCCTGATTGGGGGAAAAAACCAGGATGTCATCCATGTAGGCAACCGCACATACCCCAACAAGTCCCCAACGCAGCATCAATGCGGCGTTGAAAGATGGCAGGGGCATTCTTAAGCCCAAAGGGCATAACCTGGAACTGGAAAATCCCTTTTCTGGTATGGAATGCGGTTAACCACTCCTGGCCCTTCTTTATCTGGATTATTTGAATGCATTGAGGCAGTCCAACTTGGAAAATACTTTTGCCTTTTCCACATAGCGTGCAATCTGGGAATCTAAAGGGATGGGATGGAGGTCGGGTATGGTCAGATTGTTTAAATTTCCATAATTGACACATGGACGTAAAGTTCCATCAGCCTTCTCCACAAAGAGAAGTGGGGAGCAAACAGGGGAGGTACGCTGAAAGATGGCACCTTTGGCCAACTGCTCCTTCACCCATACATCTAAAACCTCTTCCTCCCAGACAGTCAATGGGTATATGGGGAAAGAAATATGCACCAGATTTACATTGAGTTTAAATTCACAATCAAACTCGGAATGTTCTGTTAGCGTACTAGCTGAAGCTGCATCAATAGAAGATGCCAACTCCTCCAAACAGGAAGGTAAGGAAAGTCCCACAGTGGGCTTCATCAAAGGGGCAAGATATGGACTGGGAACATTGGGCCAATGGGGTAATTTGCCTTGGGCGTTATCCTCAGACAAAGGAACAATCAACTGGTGACCATAGTCAAAGACAAAGATAAAGTGTTTTTTTCAAATTCGTTCTGACGTCAAACTTCCGCCACCACTCAACACCCAAAATAATGGGAAAAAAGAGGTTTCTGATAGCTTGAAACTGGTCAGACAATAGATAAGAACCTACCTGGAAATTGACTGACTCCATGATGTCCAGTGTGGGGATACCTTGAGAAGCCCCACCTCTAATCATACCACCTGGTGAGTAACTCAACTCAAGGTAGTCAGCAAGGTTTTGGTCAATAAAATTATTTGAGGCACCAGTATCCACCAAAATAGTTGTGCTGAACTTTCCATAAGAGGATGTAAGGGTAGCAGTCAACAAGAAGTATCCAGAATGGTATTTATTCAACGCAGAAAATGCCATCAACTCACCATAAAATTCTTCCTCTGGCTTGAACAAGCCATCAGGGTATGTTTTGGAATCATAGAAGGGGGAGGGATAGTGGACCACTCTTACTACTGAGGCCACAATACCACCACACCCTCTGCAGGTGCATATACATCTTTATATTTATGACGAAGTTCCTTTTCAACTTCCTGAGAAACCCTAATCATGGTAGGGGTCAAACGAGGGTTCTCAGGAGTAATCTGATATACTGAAATAGGGTCATCATCCAGACCATATGAGCATATAAATGGCTCGTTCTGGGATAAATGGCTCTCGTTTATAAAACGCTTTTTCTGGTTCTAATGAACCCACACTCATTCCGAGGGTTTGGTGTGCATCGCTATCCAGGGCCATCACCCCCAAGCCCAGAGCCGATGCCTCAGCATGCACCTCAGAAATGTGTTGAGGAGAAAAATTGATAACGGAATCCTTTTCTTTTTTAAATTCAGGTTCAGACCCTCCAATGTTCCCGATTTCCGCCAAGATGGGGAGGAAATCAGTGGGAAGCATCTCATGATTCAAGGAAATATCACTAGTTGAGGACGCGATATTTATAGGGATGAGCATGGGTGACATCATCGCGGCAGAATCATCTGAAACCCTTACTTCATTCTCGGGGCTAGACCCCTGTACAGTTCCAAATATAGAAGAATTCAAAGGTTTAGAAGGATAAGATTCCCTCATTTTAAGAGGCGTGCGTGACTTTTCAGCTTCCATATTTATATGATTTGATCAGATGACAGCCAAATTACCTGCCCCCTTCTCGTTGGGGCAGGGAAACTACCCCAAAGGGTTTTGACAAGATGATCGAAATTGGAAGGAGGCAACTGCCAAATCGGGGAGTTTTGCATTGATATGTCCAAGGTTGAATGGAGAAACGACGTTTTAACCTCATTGGTTAATGGCAAAGCCTGGGCTTTTTGCAGAATTCACTCAAGTATGCTTTCATTGGCCGACCTGCTTGACGCAGATTAAAGAACTTGAATAAGGAATGGAGGGATTCTTCATCAGGTTGATTCTGCTCCAAGACCTGTTCCAAACCCTCTTTTGCTCGCCACAAGAGCAGCTGAGTGTGGAGTACCGCAAAAACCCAGTCACCAACTCGAGAGACAACCAGGATAACAGATCCACTCCTCACAAAAGCAGATGTGAACTAGACGCATTATTTTTCCCTAACGAGGGTTTTGGCTCAAGGGAAGCTAAGGCCTGATGAATTTCTGAGTAAATCTCAGGAGAAAGGCAGGGAATCACGACAGTAGGATCGCGAAAAGTCTGAGACCACCAGGTACAAGCAGGAAGGGTGGGCACTTCCCAATTGGTAGTTTCAAGAATAACGCCGAGACGCGCCAATACAAAACCAAATGAGAAAACTGTGGTGAGCACCATCGTGGCAGTGACAAATGGCCAGCGCACCCAATTTACTAATAATGAAAGTCCCACACGGATAATTCTTATACATGTATAATAAAAAAGTTTGGTTGACTAGTGTCAAGAGAGTGTCTGTAACTCTCTCGTTCCCAGCAAGGTGATGTGGGATGCAAACCCACATTGCTAGGGAACTAGTCATTAAGAAAAAGGGAAAGAAGACACCTCATATGGTGCCTGTGCAAAAGGTACCCCAGGCAAGGGTGTAGAGCGCAACATATAGTACCAGGTAAGTGAGGAACATAACAGCTTGAGTGGACCCCAGAGGGGAGTCCATAATCAAGTGTAACTTGGCGTCAGGGGGCTTGGGTGCCTCGATCTGGAGGGGACCTGGGTGGCCCAAGGGAGCCCCTGGGATTTTGGTAAATTGCGATAAAAGGTAGTGGCCCACATAGTTGGAGACCTCCTTGAAGAGGTCTGCCACCAAGTTCGCCCAAGGGACCATGAGTAAAACGTAAAATAACGGGTAAATTTATATAAGAAAGTTGACCAACGAGAAATGTTGGTCACAAAAAACATATTTAAAGTGGGCCAGGGAAATTCAGGTTCTGCAGAAGTGCACCCAAGCCTTGATGCTCCAATAAACAGATGCTTCTGTCCATTCTCATAAAATACACTGAAAGTGTCTTCACTTGAGTAATCAATTGAAGCCGTATTTTACCCAAACTTAAAATTTCATAACTTGAACAGGATTTGAACCCTTGCTCTCCAATTAACCAAATTGAACCATCTTTGTTTGTAACGTAAATCGTTTGTTTCAGTGCCTGGGCTGAGATAAGAGGCTGGGCGTTTTGCACCCCATTAGTATCAACCTGGACATGCTTGGCTTGCACCCAGCGTTGATCTAAGGTGTGTTTCAGGTCAGGAAGAGCCTGAGGTTTCACCTTCTGGGCCTCCTGTCACCCAGCATTATCTTTAGCATCAGTTCCCACTATTAAGTCATCCAACCATGACAAAGCAGAACGCTGATGGAAAGCGCTGAGTGGGTCCTGCATACAAGGAAAGGGATCTCATGATGCTGGATTCTCATAACATCCTTATCAAGCAGCCATGCAAGAAGCTAGGACCAAAGAGGATTGTCCTTACTGCGTAGTTAGAAAGGTGGGCCATGCCTCATACCAGCTAGATCTTCCCCCTTCATTTTAGATCTTCTCAGTGTTTCATGAGAGCAAACTGACATTGTTCAAGGGCCTACCACCAGGGACTCCTGAGGCCTATCTCATGGATGAGCACCAGAGTGGGAGGTGGAAGATATAGTTGCCTCCCGCTGCATTAAAAGAAGGCTGGAGTACCTGGTATCCTGGAAGGGATTTGATGCTGCAGAGAACAGTTGGGTTCCAGCGTGCGATTGTTTTCATGCTCAAGATCTGATTGAAGCCTTCCACAAGTGTTTCCCCCAGGCTGCCAAATCTCAACCCAAGCTGACTGTTGCTGCCATGAAGTTGGCCCCTTCCCGCAAGAACTTTTCCCTTGTGCAAGCCCCTGGAGGGGGTTGAGCCCCATCAGGAGGAGAGGGTAATGTCATGGTCCCATGACATCATAGTGAGGACTAACCTCAAGGATAAGGATGGGCGCCAGGAGGCCCAGAAGGTTAAATTACATGGCCTCCCAGAACTGAAGCATACCCTAGACCAACGCTGGGTATGGGAAAAATATGCCCAGGTTGGTACTAGTGGGGTGCCAAGTGCCCAGCCCCTTACATCAGTCCAGAAGTTAAAACGGACAGTCTACCAAATTAACGCGGATGGTTCCATTTGGTTTGTCAATGAACGGGGTTTTGGAACCCATTTCATTTATGAAACAACGCGTTTAGGTCAAATCCAACTTCAATCAATCACTTGAGTGAAGTCAGTTTGGGCTTATTCAACTAATATGGACAGCAGCGTTGCCCTATTGGTGGGTCGGTGCTTGGGCCCACTGCAGAACACTCCATATTCCCCCATCCAAGTTTAAGATATGTTTTCCCCAACCAACATTCCTTGTTGGTCGACATCCCAAATAAAAGATTTCCCCATTTTTACCATTTTATTATAATGTTATTTCATACAATCCTGTGTGTGGACCCTTTATGGAGGTCTCACGCCACACTAACCATTCCATTGTGAACACAATTGGATTTTCCCTCTGTGCACAGTTGGTTCACCAAGGTACTCCTCCAACCTGGGCCGTTTACCTCTTCTATCCTTTTGCACCTTGTCATTTATGGATGGTCCTTTATCACACTTCTTGGTCTTAGGTATCATTGTTCCAGCACCCTCTGCTGGACGCTAGTAGCTTTAGTACTAATGGCTAGTTTCCATCCGTTGGCTCTGTGCACCAAGCACTACCACGCTGGAAACAGGAGAGGTATAGACACTCTCCTTACATTTTCATCTTTATAAAGATAGTTAGTATCCTTCCAAGGATTGCAAAAATTGTCAAGTGTTGATTGCTGAATTTCACAAGGCCAACCTCAAGGAACCATAACCTTCCCTATCCCAAGAAGGCTACCATTGCAGCTACTTAATCTTCTACCCCAC
The DNA here is from genome assembly GCA_022478985.1 of Massospora cicadina. NCBI lineage: Eukaryota > Fungi > Entomophthoromycota > Entomophthoromycetes > Entomophthorales > Entomophthoraceae > Massospora > Massospora cicadina. The sequence continues at coordinate 91,223 of JAKSZP010005560.1, read as the reverse complement.
ACAAGAAGTACACCTTGGCCAAGGCCCCTGAAGGTGGAGTAGACTCTGCCCTTCTAGGAAAGGGTAATGTAAGGCCCTTGGCTCTAGCTATTAAGCTAAACAGGGTCATGCACCCTTTTGGGACAAAAAAGTTTAAACACTAAGTGTCTTCTCTTACCCAGGTCTCTTATCTAGTTCATACCCTGGACGAGAGATGGGCAGCTACAGCCCCTCCTTACCTCCCATGTTTCTTTCCCCCGCCTACTACCCAAACCCATCCTAATTTCCAGATCTTCAGAGTACTATATGAAAAAGATTATGGCACCCTTTGTAAATCTAGTAAATATAAAAAACGCAACCATAAAAGCTATATTTCAAATCTTTAACAGGCATCTCAGTCAGAAGTTAACCTGAAGAGGAAAATTCCTCTAACAAAGTAACTTTGGGCAATAATTTGATGAGAAAATGGCAAAAATGAGGGACAAGCACAGCATTTAATTCCAATATTGTAAAAGGGAATTTGGATTTTAAGAATTTTTAAAAAATTATTTGATAATAGTAAAGGGATGTCATACAATACTATCAAAGGGTGAATTATTATTCAAACCTGTTAAACACAGTATTCAAAATTGACAATCATTTTTAATATTGTAGTTTAGCTTAGTAACCTTCCCCAACACAACCTAAAACCCAGCATCATGCCTATGGTAGGGTGTTAGGTTATTGTTTTACTTAATTATATTAAACTATATGCCTAAAAAATATTATTTTCTATTTATTAAATTATGATTCATATTAAAATCTGAAGTTATTACTTTTTCAAAAGGTAAAGCAACCCAAGGGCCATGCTTTTTGCCTTAATGATAGATAAATCTTAGGTGCTAACTCAACCCTAGCTATTGGAAGCAGTAATATAATTATGAGGAATCTTCATCCACTTAATCACTTAATCCTGATGAGATGAATCTCAACAGTTTATGCCTGTTATTATAGCTGCTCAAGCTCCACCATTAAAATGCTGACTGCCAACTACAAGATAACTCATAAATGTAAACTATGAGTTAGCTAGTAGTTGGCAGTCAATGTGTTAATAGGCTGTAATACTCTTGACATGCAGGTATCCTAACAGTTGTAGTCTGGATCGGAAAAGCATCTGCAGGTAACTTCCTGTCAGAATCACCATTCTACTGTGGAGGTAACAGATTTACTGTATTTTGTAATAGCTTATAAGTATGACAGAGTAAGTATCAGGATTCTCCAGTTCATCAGTCTGGTAGTCATTGTCAGTCATCCTGGGTAGTTTATTGAGATAAACCTAGGGAAAGGATTTTTATAAAAATTAAAATAAAATAAATGTAAAGGAAACTTGAACTCTATAATCTTTTACTTTTGTTAAAATCAGGGTGGGATATATGCTCTCTGGTGCTAATTTGCCCCAGATTCCAACAATAATGCAGGGGAAGTGTTATCTCAACTGCTGAAATAAAAATAAAAGGATGTGTTTACACCAATAATATAATAATACTACTTATAAGTTATAATAAAAGTTGGGTTTTTATGAGTTTTTTATTATATTGCAGCAAGGGGAGAAAAAAGCAAACCCTCTTCCAATCTCACTGCTTAGTATTTAAAATGACTTGGGGCTTGAAATATGATAGGCATCAATTTCATTATTAGATTTGATCCTAATTAGGAAATATAGGTATTCAACTTATTGGAGCTCAAGAATCTTGGCTTGCTTTGATGGAATGACCAATGGAGGGTTGAGAGTAGGTAGAATATGTCTGTGAGGCAAAGATTTTATATATTTGAGTCAATCACCTTGAGGGAAAGTAGTTGTACCTTGTGAGACCCCTTCAAAGGCTATAAAAGGGGGTGTTCATGGCATAGATTCTTAAATTAAATTAGAAGTGGGGTGGGAAGTAACCTCCAATAGACTCCCCTGATTTTACCACATAGTCAGTGCAATTTGCTTACCCAAACTTATACTATTTACCTGAGAAGTATTAGTAAAAGTGCTATCCCAATTTGAGGGGTTCCACTGGGAATCAACCTGGGTCTTTTAGCCAATCTTACCATACTAAAATTCAAAATATTATCATTATAAGATTGGACAGGTAATTGTCTGACAAGCACCAAGTTGTAGTTGGTGCAGGAATGGACTCACCTATCATTGGGACTATTTGTACCCAAAACATTCTTTTCCCTTAGGTGGACAGGCAATTGTCCAATAACTTTAATAAGAAACTAACAATAGGTCTTTATACCTGTTTCTAGAGGGTTTTCATGGCCTAGAATATTCTAAGATAGGATAAAGGGAGGGTGACCCAGTAGTATGGTATAGACTCAATGACCACTGCCTCCTAAATTTATTCCCAGTAAATAAACTTTGGGTAAGGGAAAATTTATGACTGTGTTGGCACTATGCACCAATACCTGAACTGAGATAGCAAACAGCAAGGTGGTCCATGGAGTTCCTGGCCTACCAGAATGCTGCATGTGGAGGTTTACCAGGATTTGTCCTCCTTTTCTATAGATTTTGATTTCTAATTCCCCATTAAGTCGTTCAATATTATCCCCCAAGCTGGCCCACCTTGAATAAATAAAAAGAATATTCTATGATAGTTGGTGAAACTCAAGCTAAAACTTATTATCTTTCTAACAGTCAAATTAATGATTTGCTGAGTATTGGCAAATCGGTATCCCGTTTGATGATGGGTTTAAATTTAACAACACTAGAAATTAATAACTGATTAAGATATCCGAATAGGGGGAGAATACCCCAGTGGTAATGTACTCTACCACAATCTCCCCGTTTGATCCCAGTAGATGAACTTTGGGTAGGGGACGATTATGATTTGTTGGCGTTGCGCACCAATGCCCCGAACCGAGATAGCGAATAGCAAGGCGGTCCATGGGGTTACTGGCCTATCATACGCCGTGCATGGAGGTTTTGCGGGTTTTATCCTCCTTTCCCATTTCTTCGCTTCCCCTTAATCGGTGCGGTATCATCCCCAGGTCGGCCCGCCTCGAATAAAATTTTAAAAGATATATCCGAATAGAATTCGACTATCTAGTATTAATCTGAAATGAAATGCTAGTATATACAGGGACTCCACAAATTATAGCTCGATGTTTATTAGCTGAAAATCTAAAGACTTAATTGGATGCAATTATTAGTCAAGCACATCCAATTATAATTTGCGGCAGTCCCTGTCCTTATAATATGTCTCACCAAAGGAAGCTTTTTCCTATAGGCATTTTTTGTTTTTTTTTATTATAAAAACCTTCTTTAAAAACCTAAGCTTTTTATCATTTCTGAGGGTACTTATTTATATGAGGGTATAAAGATTGGTTAGAATAACACCGAACCAGCGCAATCATAATAGGCTGTTGGTTTGGAGTTCACTAATTCTGTTCATATTTGAAATTTAATCCTCTCAAGCTTATTGGCTAAGATCAGGTGTAGTGTTCATATTTGAAATTTGGGATCGAAGTATGGGCATCATTGATTTGGAAAATAGCACTTTTTACGATGGAGACAAGTACAAATATAGCATTTTTATTGAAAGCGGCCAAATATAAAATTATAAAATAATAATGAATTGCTAATGGTCTATGGTGACTGACTGATTCTGAACATACCAGAGCATACTCGCATCTAGTTTGTGCCACTTTAAAAGCAATACCCTTTTTCTGACATCCTTTACATTTTAGTTTAAATTTATACCAAGATGCAAGACCGCGGAAATCAGCCCCTTATGCCTCAAGAGTACTTGCAAAATTACCATCCCTCTTTCCCCGATGAAAGAAATTTGCAACCTTTTGAACAATCTCAAGATTCATACACCTCAACCCCCGGAACAAACAGTATGCCCTTCAACTTTACTCCCAGAGATCATATGTACTCTGGTGAAGTTAACGGACAGACGATAAATCTGTCGGACTGCAAGTAAGTTTTGGGTTCTGCTATAGCGCTGATATTTTTAGGGAAACAAAAAGGCATTGTTGATTGGAATAAATTATTTTGGCTCCAAGGCCGAATTAAAGGGTAAGAAACTTTTTTTATGTAATATTTATAAAAGGCTGTATCAACGATGTCAAAAACATAAGCGAAGCCTTCCTTCCAAGGTTTGGGTTTGAACCCACTAACGTAACTATCCTCACTGATGATCAGCAACATCCTTTAAGAATACCCACTTACGACAACATCACGGGTGCGATGCGCTGGCTGGTTGAGGGCGCCAAAGCCGGAGATTCATTATTTCTCCATTACTCTGGTAAACGCTAACCTTGAATTGAATTAAATATAAAATTCAGGTCATGGTGGCACTCAGAGGGATACAGGTAACCAAAGTAAACATTTTTTCGGGGTTCTTCTCATACCATCTAACAGATGGCGACGAGGAAGACGGTTATGATGAAACGATTCTTCCACTGGATTATGAATCAAAGGGACAAATTACTGACGATGTAAGTTTTCAAACGCTCCAAGTCCTAAAGTTATTAGATGCTTTTTGATATCCTTATTCGGGATCTCCCTAAAGGTGTTCGTCTCACGGCCATCTTTGACTCATGTCATAGTGGATCAGTCCTTGATCTCCCCTATACCTATAAAAACGATGGAACGATTGCAGTTACTGCAACCACTAGTTCTGGAAAGGATATTGCATTGAGCCTTTTGAAAGCTGGCCTCTCCTTTTCTCAGGGCAATAAGGAAGCCGCTCTTGGAACTTTGATAGAGGGGATTCGGGGTTTTTGACGAAGCCCAAAAAAAGCGCGGCGCAGTTAAACGCCGAGAAAAAAACTGTGGTGGCTGACGTAATACAGTTTGCCGGCTGCCGTGATGACCAAACTTCTGCTGATGCATGCATTGACCAAAAAGCCACCGGGGCGATGAGCTATGCCCTTTTAGCTACTCTGCGTGATAACCCAAACCAGTCTTATCTTGATTTATTGAACAATCTGCGAAGCATATTGAGCAAAAAGTACACCCAGATCCCTCAGATTTCAACTGGGTACCCCATGGATCTTAACAATCCCTTCTTTTTTTAGTTGTTATGCCTAGCCTGATTAGCTTCATATTAAAAATAAACTTTTATGAGATTGGATTATAAGGTTTGATTCTTGGTTTATCGACTTATTTTTTGACGCTTTGTAAAATTGCATTTTAGCCTTAATTTATAATTTGATCAGTGTTGTGATATTTGCAGCTTGATGCGAAGAAGTTTCGATTTTAAAAACTGTCACTTGATTATTAGGTCTAACTATTTGAATCGGGAAATTTGACTGAAATAGCAGAAGTATAGAATCTGAAAAATATTTTTATATTTAAAATGGGGATGGCTTGGAAATTTGAATGTTCAAAACTATTTGTACCAAAGATTGAGACAGCCAGGAAATACTTTTGTTAGCTCAAAATTGGTAGATTAAATAGCTGAATTTCAGGATGCTTATGACTCAACTTGAGAACAATTACTGAACGATGGGTTGCATTAGATAGGCATCCAGAAAAATATATTCATAGATTCTCGCTTTACGCCACTTAAATAAATAACATTCAATAAGCAATAATGGGCTTACTGATAGCAATTTTTGAAAGCACCAGCGTTAGAAATAAAACTATATTGGATATGCGTTTTTATGAAAATTGAACATAAAGAAATGGGTTGGAAACAACCTCGAATTATAAACAAGACTTAATATTAGACAATATAGCAACTGCTGATAACAAAAGGCTCGAGTGTATGATTTATAAAAGATTTAGCAAGGTTATTAAAATTAGGCCAAGTTAAATTTCTCAAATACTATTTTATATCTATCATAGTTTATTATATTTTTTCCTAAAATATAATCCACCTAGCATTTTTAAATGTTCTGAGTAGATCAGCCCAAATAGAAACTAATATTTTATACGTAAAATTTTCTTTATTGTACATTTTGTTCTATTAGTATCAAGGTTGTAAACGAGATTATATAAGTAACTAGCAGGTTTCACACTTTACTGCAGAATGATTATATTATCTATATTTATATAGAAGAAGTAATTTTTAAGCGACCTGTAAACTATTTAGAAAATTTATTAGATGTAATTTATAAGTTGATGGTTGAAAAAACTTTTCTTTCTTGTTGCAATCACTTTTGCAACCTATTCAATTCAAGACTGAATCTAGTTTGATAATCTCACAGAGGAGATTAGTCTGCGCCCAAGTCAGGGAGCAGTTGGGCAAGCAAGGTAAGAGGAGCAGGTGAAAGGCCCGCGGCCTCCAACGTTTGAAAACGCCCCGGAGAATCCAGTGGAATAGATAAAAATCTTAAAAAACCGGCGGTCACAATTTCCCCGGAGATACTCGCATGGCAAACAATGCAACCAGTATATCAATACACCACACTCCCAGCCACTTTTGTCAGTGGAATTCGGAGTCCGCGTGTTTCTGGACATCCAAAAAATAGCCTTATGGGAAAAATTTTATGAAGATGTGCACACAATTTTCCCGACCGCGGTGTACGTTGCACCTCACTCCATATCACACAGTTGGCTGGACCTAGGTTTCAAAAGTAAAAAGGCAGCAGATGAGGCTGCAGCGGTATGCATAGTGGTTGACCTCCCTGAAGGGCAATGGGTCGTCGAAACCAAATGCACCAGATGGACAAAATCAAACCAAATTTTCCTCACATTTGACTTTTTGCCTACTACAGTAAAATGTGACATTTTGGAACAACACCTGAAAGATGATATTGCCATATATGGTGAAATACAATCTGTTGAAATACAACGCTTCACGCTGATACCACACCTGTATACCAGCAAAGCCATTGCAGTTCTGACCCTAACTGAGGAGTTCGTGAAGGACCTAACCCAGATCCCGCACTCCACTTTTATTGATATTGCAGGGCATACCACCCACCCATTCCGGGTGACCGTGGACAGCACGCCCCCCATTTACACCTACTGTGACGCATTTAGCCATAAGGTATATGTATGCCCTATCAAAGAGGGTGTCATATTCCAAGAGCACCCCTCAGCAGCTATGGCCAACGGAGAGGCGCACTATGAACCAACTGCAAGCACCAAGGAGGCTTTCCCATGGGGAGCACAAGGCTGCTACCTATTGGTAAAGCCCATCTCCCTGCAGGAGCAGAAGAAGGCCAAGCAGGCCCATAGGGCTGCAGCCAATGAAGCGGCCAAGGCCACCACCGCTATCCCACACTCACAATACCAGGAGGATATGGAAACCTTTGTGGTGGAAGCAACTTGGGAATCTATCAACCAATCAGATTAGGAAGCCCATGCTGAGTGGGCCACTCAATCTGAGGATCCAATGGGAGACTCAATCTCACCTTATTATACCCAAGCTCTGGTCAAAACCAACTTGGGACCTATCCCAACTGAAAATTTTTTTTTGACCCACTCAACGGTGCACCGAACTCATCCTGCACTGCAAAAAATTTGTCCGACGTCAGGAAAACAAAAAGCAAAGGCTAAAGCCAATGTGACTCTTTCTATAAAAATCAACAAAAACTCTGATAGTGTTGCTGCAAACACCCATGCTGCCGTGAATACCCATAGGGATCTAGAGGAGGCTAGTGGGCTCAGGTGCCCACCCCTCACACCTAAGGTGCGATGGGGGAAACCTTCACTCTAGGGACGCTGAATATTGCTGGACTCAAGGCCTCCCTGTCCCAGGCTAGGAAACTGAGTTTTTTACAAAACAATTTACCCATAGATATCCTGGCCATCCAGGAGTCCCACTGTCCATGAGGTTCTGAGGAAACTTGGAAAACAATGCTCCTCCTATCCCTATCCTTTTGGTTAAAGCACTGTGGGGTGCTAATTCAGAAAAATAATTTTTTCAAATTTGTATCTTCAGAAATATTCCTAAATGGCCGAGTGCTCGCTGTCACTTTCTCATGGGCTGACATAGCGCACATAATCATCAACATCTATGCCCCAAACGGTGCACACGAGCATCAGGAATTTTTATCATTGGTCAAATCCCTTCCACTACCCCCAGATTCTTTCCTAATCAGTGACATGAACTGTTGGCTAACTACACCAATGGACCAGTGGCCTTCCCCCTCCCACACCCCCCAGGGTCACATAGAACTTTGTATTCTAAAGGCCACCCTTGGGTTAATGGATGTGCTACTGCAGTGAGATACTTTGCTTGAAAACATGATGCGCCCCCACATCCACAATGGCCAATTAAGGTCCATGACCCGCATTGACCTTATTCTAACGCTGGCAAAATTCCAACCCCACATCTCCCACTTCAAAACAATGAAAATGGAATTCTCCAACCATTGGCTGGTCTCGATAACCTACCACCTACCTGTCACAGTTGCTAAGGCCCCATATTAGTGCAAAATCTGTCCCCCCAAGCTCATTTCACCAGGTTTTCCACATGGGTGAAAGAGGCAACTTTGGCAAAAAAGTTTGTTGCACCATTTTGTGTGGACCCCATTTCCATATGGGCAACTTTCAAAGAGGACACCATCCACCACTCTCGCCATCTCTCCTCCAGATGCTCACAAGCCACATCAGCGGTTATCTTGCACACTCTGGCAGATTTGGCACACTTGGAGTCCAATATCCCAGTTACAGGATACAGCCCTGCATGGGGCCAGAAGTGGGCAGAGGCAGCTGCCCACCTCAACGCACTCAAAAGGCAACACAAACATTAGGTTTGTGTTCAATACAGGGCCACATGCATCACTAAAGGCGACAAGTGCATCGCATACTTCTTTAAAAAAATTTTGCACCATGCTAGAGTGTGGCCTGCACACAGGTGTAAAGATCGGATAATTCTGTTGCGGATACACTGGCTGAAGTGGCAATTGAAATGCAAAAATATTACTCCGAGTTATACTGAGCTGAACCAATTCAGCTGGCTGAAATGGCAGAATTTCTCGACTGAGCTCATATCCTCACCATTTTCCAATACCCAGAAATAATGAATTTAATTACTCTGAATGAATTATGGACAGCCATTCATGGTGCACCAAACTGAAAATGCCCAGGCCCAGATGGCATTCCATATGAGTTCTACAAAAAATATTTCAAATATATATCCCCATTGCTGCTCCCCTCACTTAACCAAAGCTTGTTGGAAACGCGCCTCCTACCAGGAGGACGTGAAGCCTTTACTGTCACATTCTTCAAGAAAGGGATAAGCTAGACTTAGCCAACTGGTGCCCCATTTCTCTAACAAACACAGACACTAAAATTTTAACAAAAATTATGGCTAACTGATTAGGGACTGTAGCATCTGCCACCATCTCCTTAGAACAATTCAGTTTCATCCCCAGAAGGTCAATTTGGGATAACGTGCACTCTGTGGCTAATGTATGTCAGTCCACAGCCTCTGGGGCACTGGTATTCTTGGACCAACAAAAGGCCTATGATAGAGTAAACTGGGAATACCTTAGGGCCTGCCTCCATCAATTCCGCCTACCCCCGCTTCATAAACTGGGTGATGCTGCTCACGGAACCTGCAACAATGGCAGTGCATGGCCCTGGCTTCCTAATGGAAGTAGTCTGCCCTCAAAGGGGCTTGCGACAAGGGGACCCCCTCAGCCCACTCTTATACAACTTAAGCCTTGACCCACTACTGCGAAATGTGAATGCCCAACTCACTGGGGTCCATGTGCCAGGCCAAGCCCCAGTCAAGATATTGGTGTTCGCAGATGATTGTGTGGTTGGGGTATCTAATAATTAAGATGCACGCGCTTGAAGCTCTCATCCAGGAATATTCCTGGGTAAGCAACGCAGCACTAAACGCCTCCAAAACTGAAATCATTCTCCTTGGTCAGTTTCAGAACTTCTGGACCCCAGCAATTAGTTCCCAACCTGGACCATCTGCTCGCCCACGTCCACGCCTTACTAACTCAACATACACCACTCCACTGGTGCTCCCCTTCATGCCACGTCCTACCATAGGACCAGTTCGCCATCTGGGTGTGTGGATGGAGGCAGGCGGATATGCGTCAGCAGTAATAGAGTGCTGTATTCTGGACAACGTGATGAAGCAAATCGCCTCTATCAGAGCCCACCCTACTTCCCTTACTGGCAGGGTTGTTTTAGCCAACTCTATGCTCTTATCCAAATTCTGGTTCGGAGCCCACGCCATCCCCTTCTCCCCAAGCTTCTTCAAATCCTTGTATGCCTTGCTGCAAGGATGGCTTTGGTCAGGCCGCCCTCCACCAGTGCAGCTAGAGGTCATGTTTGGCCCTCATCATCATGGTGGCATGGGCCTGCTTGACTTCAAAGCCCATGCTGCCAAGATCCTGGGCACCTGGATCGCGGCCGTCACTGCTCCTACACTCCCATCCCAACACTGGTCCCGTGCAGCCTGATCCAACTTCTCCTGTGCCTTGGGCCTCAACAATCCATCGAACCCCCACTCCCTGATGAAATACCTCGCATCACACACATCAGCCACAGGTCCTCACGGGACTAAAACCCACTACAAATGAATCCTACTCTCCATGCGAAGCGCAGAGTGGAGAATTCATATTAGCGGACATACAACCCAAAGAGGCCGCCCCTCTCCTCAGTTCACACAAGAGGTACAGGGGCTACCCATCCATGATGGCGTGATCCCCATTCAGCCCCATGTCCTATCCAGGGTGGACTACCTGGACATGATGGACATCCCTCATTCCATTGAGACCCAAAAAACAATCTGGAAATATGTACATCACCCTCTGTTGCAGCCTCAAGTCCGCTCTCATGTGTGGTGCTGCCTGAGGTAGGTGTATCATACAGCTGAGTGCTCTAACGCTTTACACTCATCCTGTGTTGTGTGTGGCCATTATGGAACGCTGCTCCACCGCCTGGAGAAGTGCCCCACCTCTAAAGTGATATGGCGCGAAGTTCAATGTCTGCTGGGCCAGGATCAAACACATCCCTTCAGTCTGTCAAGAGATATGTTTGCTCTATCAATGGCCTCCTCCCTTCCACCCTCCCTCCATGCTCTGGTGGTTGCAATCGCCATGTGGACCATCCACAAGATTGTCTTAGATGCCATCGCAGGCTCCACCCCCACCCTCCCAGAAACTGTCCACAGATTCCGGTCTCATTTGGTGGACCACTTTCAAGCATGGATGTTTGGATACCTCCCACCACGTCGCCAACAGCTGGTCTCCTCCTGGTTCCCAGTCTGGTTCATCAAATCAGACCCCTTCCTCCACACGTGCTCAATAGTGGCTACGGCCCCTTCACACGTTCCCTCCCCCTCCCCATAAGTGGCGTTCCCGCTGGCAACAAGAGATAGAATTGCTTCTCTGGGGTGCCTCCCCTGGTACTAAGTTTGTCTTTCCTGAGTCATATACGGAAGTGTCCGTCCCATGGTCAGCCTTCCCCGCAATAAATTTAAAATATAAGTTGATGGTTGAATTTATTGCTTTCATAAAGATTATTTCAGTTATTGGAATACTTCATATTATATGATTAACTAGACTTGGCTTGCAGCTCCGCTTGCATGCTAATTTCTTCATATCTTGTTTATAGTTTTGTCTTAGATATAATAAGATATACTTTCTTGGTTAATTACAGTATAATATATTTCAATATATAGAATTTAATAGTATTAAATTATAGCTTTTCATTACTTTATATTGTATTGTATTTTTTTAGTACTAGATGGTCCCAATATATTGTATTGTATTCAAAATACCAAAGTTTCACCAAGAAGATATCTTATATTATTAGTGAATCATACTTGAATCTATACTTATAAAAAATTTATTAATAAACAGAAAAATGTTAATTTATATACATTATATATTACTAAAGCTACATATATTTCTAAAAAATCTTATTACATACCTATTTATACACTTTACAAATCTAAGATGCTACTTAAAGTCTAGTACTAAAAAAAGATGCTACTTAAAGTTTAAAAGCAGTGTTTTAATATTACTTTACTATCAGACAAGAATAAAAATACAATATAGAGTTTTGAGTTACAATATATACCAGAGGATTTGACTAAAATATAGATAATATAGGCCAAATATAAACTTGTAGGTTAAGCAAAAGCTCTAAAACTATTAAAAAGAAATAAGATTAGGGGAAACTATATTTGCCTATTTTTAATTGGGATTTAATCCTTTCACTGATTTTCAAAAATCTATATTTTTTGGCCCTTAAATCTGGCAAAAATTTCTTAGGCACCATTTATGCTTTTTATAATTATTTTGGCACTTATCTGTAATATAAATTTTCAGTAATTTTGGAAAATATGTAGCCCTTATCTCTTAGATGTATATATACTTTTTCAGCTATACATGCCCCTCATTGTTTGGATGCATATATGAACTTTTAGATTTATATAAACCCCCATTTTTGGATGCATATATGAAACAAATAATTAAAAGAATTAAGCCAGTTATCTACCAGAATATCCTCAGCAGCCAATTTATCTTAACAATGACATAATTGTGGGGATGTATTGCAGCAACAAGGCAGAACATATTAAAGCCAAGGGCATTGAGTTTGCTAGCCTTTTTGACCTAAAGAACACCTTAGACCAACAGTCAGAAACTGGTAGACCACAATCCAGTTTTTGATCTTCCATGGTCCAGACCTGAACTGAAGTCTACCAGTTGCCACTGTTGCCTTAGACCAATGCTGGGTAATGTATGGATTTCTACCATAGCAATAAGGCTGGATAGGTAGCTACAACTCTTTCAAACAAAGAAAGGGAATGCACATTGGGATATTCTACTTAATGTGACGGTTGAGGTTTATCCTCAATATCACATTGCCCTGATCTTTGAAAAGACAGGACAGGCTGGTGTGGAAGATAGAGGGAGTGAGAGAGCATTAGTCTTGGCTAGACCCCAGGTTGATACTAAGACTGAGGAAGGATGACGGTTAGATGTTTCATCAGGCCTGGGGTCAAACCAAATGGTTTTGAAGTGGGTGGTTTCTAAGTTAAAGGTGGATTCAAATCAGAATTGGAATGATTCTTGGGTATGGTGGTTCAGCCACTACAGAATTCAATCCTGCCTAAAAACAATTGGGGTTTGCTTATGGCATGTTTCAAAATACATAACATCAGGCATGGTGAATGAGCTTGATCTAAGTTTGCAGCAGAGAGCTATAAGAGATAGGACTTGAGAATGTGAGGTTCTCTAGTTCCGTTTTCTATCAACTTATCTAAATATATCAGATAAAACCGTTCCTAAGCCTTATCTATTTTTATTATTGTCTTCTGAGGTTTATATTGATTATTTAGTCTAACAGCGGCCATGTTTGGCCTATACAAACAGGAGTCAGACTTTGAGAGCGAGATTGGGAAGGCTATTGCCTCCCTATACACCTTGTCTTGGAGTCAGGGCGTGTTTCTGGGGTAATACTCACAACTGTCCTCCAAGGGGTGTTTATCCGTGGCTTCTGTAGCACACGCACTAGGAGAATGGTCTCAGGGACCTTTTCTGCCCTTTGGTCATTGACTTGGACCCTGCTTCCCAATTCATTCGTGGCTCACTGGAAGGAGCCAGCGCGTTATATAAACAGAACTCATTTACTTTCCTGTCATTGTGGTGGCAAGCAAAAGAGGAGCCAAAAGCAGTTGTGTTCCCTGTGTGGTTTTACCCTTCCGTGATGCTTCTTATGATGATATTTTCCAAAGTGTTTTTAATTCATGAGGTATAATGGGTGCTTGAGTGTGTGTCTCAGTGTGGAGGGAAAGTGGTAGGACCGGTGAAGACTGGAGGGAAGATTCCATCAATGATAAGCTCAGAGGAGTTGGAGCTGATCCATCGGATGTTTAGCTGGGTTAAGTTCCAAGGGCTTTTGATGAAGGCTTCAGGGGGTGAGGACTCATTTGATTTACAGTTGAAGCAAGTTTTGGTGACCTTGCCCATGAAGCTTTCAAACTGGGTACATGAACTTTTGGATCAGCAGGCGGAACTGCCTGACTCAGCAGAGGAGTGTTTGGACTTGATTGAATAAGCATCATCTCCAGATGAGGCACAAGATTCAGCTTGGTCAGCTTTACTGCAGTGCAGTCAGGGGAGGAAGTCTGTAGAGGAATATGGTCAGATGTTCCAGGCACCGGCTTAAGCAACCAAGGCATCAGAGTCCCAGCTTCCTCGCATGATCCATCAGAATTTGCAGGCTGATTTGTTAATGGCAATGGAAGCAGTGTGGCCTGCAGTGACGTTGGGGGAAGAGGTGGCCTTGGCCTTGCAGGTGGAGCGGCAGGTGGCCTTGGCCCAGGATCGCCAGGAGTTGATGCAACTCCAAGTGGTTTCCATGGGAAGGAGGCAATGAGACAAGAAAGTTCGGAGCCTGTGTCCAGTCAAAGGGGTTCAGGTATGTGGAGGAGGAAGGAAAGGGTCAGGGGGAGTCTTGGGAGGGCGGCGAAGTGCTGGGGGCGGCAATGGTTGAGGCCTCACTCAGGTCCCTGAGGCCCCAAAGAAGAAAAAGAATGCTCCTTATAACTTCCTCAAGGAGCCAGTGTCCCAGAACAAATCGCTTTCTTCGCTTTATTTTTATTTATTTCTACCTGTAGAAGTGCGGGAAGGTCCTAGAAAGAAGGAGTATGGAAAGGTCCTGGCCCTGGTGGACACTGGGGCTGATAAGAATTATTTGGATGAGGAGTGGGCAAGAAGATGTAGATTGCCGTTGCAGGAGGATGGATTTGTGTTGTTGGCAGATGCCATCAAGAGGACTGCGGTATGGAAGGTGCAGGCCAAGATTCTGTTGAGATAAGGATCAGATGAGTTTGAGGAAGAATTTCATGCTGTGGCTCATTTGCCTCACCTAGTGGTACTAGGGATGAGGTAGTAGCATCAAATCCATCCGCAATTTGATATGATGAAGGGGAAAGTGCTCTTGTCGCCTGAAGGCTAAGATGTGTGGGAGTGGGAGTTCCAGTCCCAGGGGTCATCAGTGAAACGAATGGGGGAATATCTTCAGTCACGCCATTGGAGGGTTTGCCAGAGGAGTACCAGGAGTTTTCATCAGTGTTTGAACCCAAGGGTGAGGCACCCTTTCCATCTACAGGGGAATTTGCATTTAGTTTCCAGTTCAAAGAGAGCTCTGAGTTGCCAAGGGGATTTCCAGTTTATCCATTGAATCTCCATGCTTGGGAGGCTCTTGATGAATATGTCCATAAGATGCTAGGTTTGGGTTTGATTGTGCCATCCAAATCGTCTGTGGTTTCACCAGTGTTGCTGGTGCCAAAGGCGAGTGGTGAGCTACGTCCTTGTGTGGATTTCCGGCGCCTCAGTGCAGTGACAGAGCCTGACCCCTTATCCAATGCATTCCCTGGAAGACATTCTACCTATGAACTCGGGGTGTGTGTTGTTCACTAAATTGGATCTGGTTGACGCGTTCAATCAGATTCCAGTGAAGCCAGAGCACCAGAAGTATACCGCATTTAAGTGCCACTTGGGGAATTTTGAGTATTGGGTTATGCCATTTGGGCTGCGTATTGCCCCCGCAGTTTTCCAACGCATGATTGATTGTGTGTTGGGGTATTTGGTGGTTAGGTGTTGCGTTGCCTAGATGGATGATATTCTGATATTTTCAAGGTCGATGCAAGATCATGTGAGGGATGTAAGGAGTGTTATGGAGGTGGTAAGCCAGGCGGGCCTGAAGTTGAAGCCATCCAAGTGTGAGTTTAATAAGGACTCAGTGACTTTCCTGGGAAATGTGATTTTCCAGGGGGTTAGCGATATGTCCTGATAAACTTTGAGCAGTAAAGGAATGAAAGGCCCCCAGGAATCAGACTGAAGTGCGGAGTTTTTGGGAGTAGTAAACTTTGTAAGGAGGTTCTACAAGAATTTGGCTGAGTGGGCTGTGCTACTGACAAGGTTGACTGGGAATGTACCTTTCATTTGGAGGGGAGACTGAGGAAAGGGCTTTCAAGCCCCCCCCCCCCCCCCCCCCCCCCCCCCCCCCCCAGACCAGTCTGTTGACAGCCCCAGTTCTGGCCCATCCTGACCCCAACAGACCGTTTGTAGTAGAGACAGTTGAGTCAAACTTTGCACTTGGAGCGGTGCTATTGCAGGAGGGTAAGGATGGGGTTGAGAACCCTGTCTGTTACTTCAGCAGAAAGATGATTCCCGCTGAGACAAATTACCCATTCTATGACAAGGAGCTTTTGGCAATAGAGGTGGCACTAGGGGAGTGGCAACACCACCTGTTGTACGCCAGGCATCCAGTTGTGATCCGGACTGATCATTGAGCCTTAGAATATTATAAGTCCCCACGTCTGATGAATCAGAGACAGGCCCGGTGGCACTTAGATTTGGTTCAGTATGACTTAAGGGTTGAGTATAAGTCAGGAAAAAGAATATCTTGCCAGATTTGCTGAGTCATGATTCAGGGTTGGTGTTCTCTGAGGAGAAGTTGAGAAAGTTTAACACCACCACCTTGTTGCCATTGAGTTTGTTTGCACTAATCCAAAGTTGGAGAGAAGGAATATCAGGAAGAATTTGGACTGCCCAGCGGGAGAGTGAGTTTGGCCAACGGATCTTGGATGAGACAAGAGAAGGGGAGGCGAGCAAGAAACATGTGGGGTTTTCAGTCCAGGGATGTCTTATCTGGCATGAAGGAAGGATCTGAGTTCCAGTGATGAGTTTGCAGCAGGAGGTGTTAGCAGCTAACCGTGATCATCCTTTGGCTGGACATCCAGGCATGGAGAAGACACTGGATTTAGTTCGTCGCCAGTATTCATGGAGGGGAGTGGGTGCTGCAGTATAGAAGTATGTGGAGCGATGTGTGGTGTGTGCCAGATCAAAGTCCCGCCATATAGCGCCAGGAGGAAAATTGAAGCCAACTCAGATTCCGTCTAGGCCATGAGCCTCTGTGAGTGTGGATTTTATCACAGGGTTGCCCAATTCCCAGGGGATGGACGCCCTTATGGTTGTGGTGGATCGCCTGACAAAGTATCAGAGTTTTCCCTTATCAGTCAACCATCTCTGCAAAGGTAGCAGGTCAGATCATTATGAATGAGGTCTTTTCCCAACATGGGGTACCAGAGGAGATTGTGTCAGACCGAGGTCCACAGTTCACAATAAGTTCTAGTTACGTCTGTTAGTAAACTTGAAGATAAAGGTCTCCAGTTCATCAGCTTACCATCCCCAATCAGATGGCCAAACTGAGATGGTAAATCAAATATTAGAACAGTATTTGAGGTGCTATGTCTCAGGGCGGCAGGATGATTGAGTGAGTTGGGTGAAGTTGGCACAATTTGCATATAACAACCACAAGCATTCTTTCACAAGAATGACCCCATTTTTCGCAAACCATGGTCAGCACCCAGAGGGTATGGGGCCTCAGGAGCAGGGTTGGAATCGAGCAGCAGATAAGCTGTCACATGAGACTTGGGATACCTTGAGGCTCCTGATAAGGAATCTAGAGGCAGCAGTTGCAGCTCAGAAGAGGAAATCAGATAGGCATTGGTCAGAGGGAAGCGTTTTAAAGAAGGGCGATTGGGTCTTAGTAAATGCTCAGAACTATGCCATATCTGTAAGGAGCTGGAAGTTGGGGCCAGTGGCGTCGGGCCCATATCCAATAGTGAGGGCGGTGAACGAGGTGGCATTTGAGATGAAGTTGCCAGAGGGGTCACGGGCTCATCCAGTGTTACTCATGTCACAGCTCAAACCATGACTAGGGCAGCTGCCTGAGAAGGACCCTCTCTGTTTCCAGCTGAAGGAGGTGCTGAGGAGTATGAGGTGGAGGAGATCCTGGACACAAAATTGGTGCGGGGTCATAAGTCATTATTGGTCCAGTGGAAAGGTCATCCAGTTGAGGAGGCCACATGGCAGACATCCAGAGATTGCGCCCGGTGTCCTGGGAAAATCTGATCTTCTTCTTGTCTAGGGGAGTGATGTGACGGTTGAGGTTTATCATTAACATCACATTGCCTGATCTTTGATAAGACAGGACAGGCTGGTGTGGAAGATAGAGGGAATGAGAGAGCATTAGTCTTGGCTCGACCTCAGGTTGAGACTAAGACTGAGGAAGGACGACGGTTAGATGTTCCATCAGGCCTGGGGTCAAACCAGATGGTTTTGAAGTGGGTGGTTTCTAGGTTAAAGGTGGATTCAAATCAGAATTGGAATGATTTCTTGGGTATGGTGGTTCAGCCACTACAGAATTCAATCCTGCCTAAAACAATTGGGGTTTGCTTATGGCATGTTTCAAAAGACATAACATCAGGCATGGTGAATGAGCTTGAACTATGCTTGCAACAGAGAGCTATAATAGATAGGACTTGAGAATGGGAGGTTCTCTTGTCCCGTTTTCTATCAACTTACCTAAATATATCAAATAAAGCCATTCCTAAGCCTTATCTATTTTTATTACTGTCTAACGAAGTTTATATTAATTATTTAGTCTAACAGCGGCCATGTTTGGCCTATACAAACAGGAGTCAGACTTTGAGAGCGAGATTGGGAAGGCTATTGCCTCCCTATACACCTTGTCTTGGAGTCAGGGCATGTTGCTGGGGGTTAAGCATACTTGCAACTGTCCTCCAAGGGGTGTTTATCCGAGGCTCCTGTAGCACATGCACTAGGAGAATGGTCTCAGGGACCTTGTCTGCCCTTTGGTCATTGACTTGGACCCTGCTTCCCAATTCATTCATGGCTCACTGGAAGGAGCCAGTGCGTTACACTTAATAAAATAGCAGACTTGGGGCATACTATTGCGATTCTGATATGACTGGACAATGAACCCTAAGTCATTATGGTGGAATGGTTAAAATCTGCCAAGTATGAGTATGAGTATGATTATTTGAGTGCCTTATGATGAGGCCATATTGGGTCAAAAATAAATATTGAATTGAATAAATTGGGTGATATGGTGATATTGACAAATGACAAATAAATTGTTGTCAACGTATGATGAATATTAAGTGGATCACCTCAAATTAGGGCGATCATGAATTTAGTACATAGTAACCTCTTCTGGAACCAATGAGATGCAGAAAAACATTTTACTAAGCAAAATGGTCAGTATCAACTGATGTTGCTGATATATTAGTGAGATGAGTAGAATGGAAGGGGGAGGATATTATAAGTTAAAGGGAACAGAACAGAAAGAATCTGCTGAATATATTACATTAAAATAAAAAAGTGTTGCTGGGGCTATTGCTGCATAATATCTATTCATTTGAATTTCATTTTAAGGACTGACAATCTCCATATCATCCATTATATTGCTCAGTCAGATTGACCTTTGTGAAAACCTAACAGCATATCTTAACAATTCTACTAAATTTTAACAGTGGTGCTCACTATAGGGGCTCATTGTTTAATCACAAAATGATAAAAATTACTCAGTTGCCAGCAATGGCACATCAGGCTTGCTTTTCCAAGAGATCTTCCCAAGATGCTGCACCAGTTGAATATGCAGGACTCAAGCTTGCCTTGGATGCTGTGCTCCAATGGAAGGAGGAGCTTATGCAGGAAGTTTGTATTGATAAGTTGCCTCCGTTTAATTGTGATGGAAACATCCATGGTTTCATTAAAAAAATTGAGTTTGCAACAGAAGGAGCTTCAGATTGGCATAAAACAAAATTCTTAATATCCATCTTGGATATTGGAACTGCCGACCAAGTTACTTGCTATCTTCCAAACAGTTCTGTTACATACCAGGAAGTGAAGAATATTTTGCTATGTTGTTCAGAGGTACCGTAAAGTTGTCATAGAAGAAGGCTGAGTTCTTGACTATTGAGTTTCAATGTAATGAGACCCTCACAGAGTTTTCTGATTGATTTATGGCAGAAGCACAAGTTGGCCAACATCTGGATTGGTCTGTTTGAGATAATTGAAAAGATAGGCATCAACGCTTAAACCATCAAGGACCCCACAAGCAGTTGAATCATCAACTGAGTTCACATGAAGTTCCTTCAGGCCTATAAACAATGGGAGACTTATCATCCAATCAAGGGAGGGTAATGCCACGATTCTATGACTGGACAATAAGCCCTAAGTTGTTACAGAAGAATGGGTAAAATCTGCAGAGTCTGAATATGAGTACGATTATCTGAGTGCCTTATGATAAGGTAATATTGGGTTTTAAAGGTATATTGAATTGCCTCCAAATTGGGCGATAGGGTGATGTCAATTAATGGCAAATAATGTGTTATTACGTATGATAAATATTGAGTGGATTGCCTCAAATTAAGGCAATCATGAATTTAATATATAGTAACCTCTGGTGGAACCAATGAGATGCAGCAAAACGAATTACTAAGCAAAATGGTCAGTATTGATAAGAGTTGCTGAGCATATTGAGATGAGTAGATTGAAAGGGGAGGTTGTTAATAGTTTAAAGGGAGCAGAGCAGCAAGAATCTGCTAAATATATTACATTAAAATAAAAAAGTGTTTTTTGGGGCTATTGCTCCATATTATTATACTTATTCTTTTTGAAGTGTGTTTTAAGGACTGACAATCTCCATATTATCTGTTATATTGCTCAATGGGATTGACCCAGTGTGAAAACCTTATGGCATATCTTAACAATTACGCAAAATTCATAACACATACCCTCAATAAGTGATGGGTCACTGCTGCCCCTTCCAGAATATGCCAATATTAACCCCACGCCAGTGGGATCCACAATCTCTCAATTAGCATGGAATCCGCTGAAGCGTATATCATAAAAAACAGGGACATATGCCAAGAAGTACAATCTCTTTCTTCCAGACTTTGATTATATCCCTGAAAGGAAAGAAATTGCTACACCCAATCAAGGGGAAGATTCTGGAGAAAACTCATCAAGAATCTCTTGGATGCAATAATGTAAGAATCTCAAGTGTGTGAACCAATGTAGGCAAAACACCAAAGCTCAAAAAAGTTGTAAAGAATTCATCAGTAAAAGCATTGGATGAAACATCTGCCATAACTAATTCCCAAGGCCCCAGTGAACAATGGGCACCGCGTGAAAGCAACAATGGACATAATCCAAGGTCCTTGTGAATTTCACCAGCCACTCTGTTGTCATACAAACATACACCCTTCCCCACCCCATTTATGCTATAATACCCCAGTGCTCTGACTACATTAGAGTTCTGGGTATCTTTACTATCCTTAATAAAGCCATAATTACCAATAAATTCATATGAATTTAAAATTTATTAATTAAAAAATTCTGCCTCTACTGATAAAGTTATCATGACTAATGAAAGGTCACCACTTACTTCTCTGTACTAGTGGTGACCATCTCTCCTTGTTGGTTTCAGTGCTGGCCTCACTTAGTAGAGAGAACTAATACACACTCCAGGGAACTGACCTTTCAACCCCCTGCCCAAGGATATGTAGGTAATGATCCCTGCCCAGAATGTCAGACTGAAATAGTCAAAATGATTTATCATCCCAAAATCCAATGAGAGGAATACCACATTGGAGCGGAATCCTGACTATGTGGATGGCTGATTCAATACTGGGAAATTTTCAGAAAAGTGGCAGTTAAAGTCTAATAGGCCTGGCAGTTGTGATGCAAAAGCACCCAGAAGGCGGGCCAGAATGCCAGAGGCACTGCTGCTCAAATTATGTTCAGATGAACTGGGAGGTATGTGGACAACAAGAGCTGATGGGATACAAAAGTGATAAGCAACTTGGCAAAAACCAGGCTGTCACAGCCCAAGGGCCTTCAGGTTTAAACGTGGGTAAATGTTAGATTAGAATGGCAGGGTGGATTTCCCCATGGGGGAAAATGGAGCAGAGCCATCAGCAAAGTGAGGATTCTCGCCTGAAGTGGGGATAATATCGCCCACAGGATGCTGAGATCCTGGTGTTGGATCACTTCAGCGATTAAAAAAAAGTTCAGGAGGTCATAAGCAAGGTAGGCCCAATTAATGGCGGAGGGAAGTAAAGTTGCCAACATGGTCGCAATGGCAAAAGATGTATAACCCGTGATTTTACATTGGTGGGTGTCATGGGATGCTGGAGGGCAATTATTTAAACTGAGATAATTGGTCTAAAAAAGAATATTTATTAAAATTTTATCAAGAAAATTGACCATCAATCCCTCCAGTGTGGGACTATTGTTTAAATGCTCAGTCAGTTTAGGAATTGATTTATAACGCATAACATTGGGGCCCTCAAGTTTCAACCTAACACAGTGGCACTTTGAGTGGGGAAGTTATCAATTTTAACCAACTCCAAAGTGTTGGCAGTGGGCTGGGTCATCATTGGTTTGTCCGTGGATGCCCAAATCATGGTTTTGCCATGATTACACCTATTTTTCAGTGACGTCCCACATAATGGTAACAGGAGCCTCCCAGAGCCATCCCATGTAGGGACAGTCTTAAGCGGTCAGGAACAGATTTGGAATGTTCACTAGTCTGCACCTGATCGCTCTGGTGCCCATTTGGAATTTCAGGGTTTGAAAGATTGAGGTTTTAACACCAAAGGGAAAGAATCATAATTATTAACTGATTTTACCAAATTCAATATTGGCCTAGGGGTGGGACTCACCACATCTTGTGCTAATTCTCATTTGCCAAAACTTTGATGCAGATTTTCTCAATCCACCATAGCAATTCTTCAGTTGTTAGCATTAAGATGGGTGGCGGAACCTTTAAAGGGTAATCCATAACTCACCAATTTCCACCATATGAGCGAAATTGCCCTAGGAGACAGGGGCTGCCTCCTTTTTGGGGCCTTCTTGGAAGGGAAAGGGAATCTCTCTCAGTCCAAATGCTATGGCGCTCTCCTGGACCCAAAGAAATCTACCATTTCCCCTTCATTACTAAGTGCATGCGCAGATCAGCCCTAACCCTGAATAAAAACTTGAACAGTTGAAAAGAGCTCAACCATCTGAAACAATTGATTCCCCTAACGCTTGGGAGGCATGGACAAAATTATTTTTTGTTCTCAGCCTTATAGTCAGTACTGAATTAATTGTCGTTGATCAATAATTTCTGCACCTTTCCCCAGCAGATTATACGCTCACATTCTCAGAACATTGATGCCATGCGGACTATATATGCTATAGTGGGTATTGGAATAAACCTAATGGAATTCAAGTTTTACTGTGCACAATATATGTCTGACTTAATAACCCAGCCACTTAATACAGTGTTAATATCAATGGCCAGAGACCTGCTGAACCTGGGCCAATTAACAGCCTAAATGAGTCTATAGGCCTCATGCATTCTCTCCTGACATGCTGGTCACGGATTAATCTAATTAGAGCCATTAAACAATTGTCCTAGCCCGGGAAGCACAAATGACATCCCCCTCAAACGCTCAAGCTTGCAAAGTAATGGTAGTTGGGCCCAGCTTCTGCCCCTCAGATGAGATAATGTAGCAGGCACTGTGGTGCTGGCCAAATTATTGCTGAGAGCTACCCTAACAGGCAACATTGAAGTCTCTGAGGAACAGAAATTGCTGCCCTACTTTATGCTCTACAAGGAGTTGCAAAAATGTGGGCAAACACAGTACACTATCATGACTCCCACCTAGGAGTGGCTGCCCCTCTTTTTCATGTTTGTCTTGTCAATGGTAGCCACCCCATCATCAAGACACCAACTCATATACTCCCTGTTCCTCCAGTGGGCCCTCGTCCTGAGTTCAAACAATCACATCAAGATTTCAGACATATTGTTGAATCCTTTAAGCTCCTAAAGGATGTTGCTATTGCCGCATTCTGGCCTCCCTGAACCATGGAGATCACACGTGGCATGGTATAATAGACACCAGACCTTGGAGAGACCATACAGACTGGCTCTACATATTAGGTCTCTCCCTGGGTACAAATGGAACAGGAAATTGACCCCTCAATGTCAGGGAAACTGGAGCGCAGGAGGTCGCTGGAGGGGAAGACACAGTCCAAAGGTGTGCCAACAAGGCCAAGTGACCCAACAAAATGAAGAGACGTCCTAAACGTTCATTATTGTGTTTCCAAATAGATCTGTGGAACAAAACGCACACCAAACTGGCCACAATCATCAGGGACACAAGGCCCTGGGAGCTGGGAAGGGCGGCGAAAAATCTAGGGCAAAAGGCAGCAAAATAGGAGGAGGTGGAGCCAGCGAAATAGGTGGCGGAGTAGGCGGAGGACTCAGGTACAACAGTAGAGGCAAACCAGAGCGGAAAACGGTCTCCAGCCATTGCAAAACTTTGCAGAGTTGTACTTTTTGGAAAAACCGATTTACAGGAAGTGCGCTCAAAATCCTAAGCTTTATTAAAATGATCTTTATATCTGAGAAAAGCAAAGCCTTTCTCTTTTAGGACTTAATTTATAGGGGGTTGCTTTATGAAGATTCCGGTGGTTATTGGAATCTGATATGAGCTACAAATTCGTTGTTTTTAACAAAATCAGATTTTTTGAATTTGGCCAGATTTCAAAACCTCATATCTTGTGATTTTTTAGATCTTGAGTTCGATTCCCGCCTTGGCTTGTGCCTCAACCAAGCCGTTTTCCTCAGCCCTGGCTAGCAAAGCCAAAACTCATTTTTTGTCAATGACCTTAGATAGTTCATTGGCGACCCTTAGGGGTTCTGGTCTCTGCCCCAAGGGCTTGTTGGACTTGGATTTAGGAGAACGATTAATTCCTGGAAATATGTCACTAGCTGTGACAACCAAGACCTTACCGCTATATCAATGAACCACCCCCACCCCTGCAACAAAGGCGTGCTCATGCTAATGGATGAGGAGAAGAAGGTATTCAGATGTAAAGATGTGGGATCAGACCAGACTATAGATAGCGCAATGGAGTTCACCCAGGGGATAAGTACCAACCAATGATCTATCTTCAGGAACCAACAGCTCTCACCCTCACCCCTTTTGTCCCCGCACAGCCCTAATCTGGCAGAATATTTGAGCTGGTACTACCCTCCTTGTTGGGATTCCTACCCAAATCAGAGATTTATATGTGTTGGATGATGGGTGTTAACTTTTGGTAGTATTTGTTAGATCCATTAAGCTGGTTGCACAGGTGTGACACCACTGAGCGATGGACAGATGATATGAAGATCACCAATCCTTGATAAATAATGATTTAAATTTATTGTGAGGAAGGCCGACCATGGGACGGACACTTCCAAATATGACTCAGGAAAGACAAACTTAGTACCATGGGAGGCACCCCAGAGAAGCAATGCTATCTCTTGTTGCCAGCGGAAACGCCACTTATGGGGAGGGGAGGGAACGTGTGAAGGGGCCGTAGCCACTATTGAGCACGTGTGGAGGAAGGGGTCTGACTTGATGAACCAGACTGGGAACCAGGAGGAGACCAGCTGTCGGCGATGCGGTGGGAGGTATCCAAACATCCATGCTTAAAAGTGGTCCACCAAATGAGACCGGAATCTGTGGACAGCTTCAGGGAGGGTGGGGATAGAGCCAGCGATGGCATCCAAGACAATCGTGTGGATAGTCCACATGGCGATTGCAACCACCAGAGCACGGAGGGAGGGTGGGAGGGGGAGGCCATTGATGAAGCAAAAATATCTCTTGACATACTGAAGGGATGTGTTTGATCCTGGCCCAGCAGGCTTTGAACTTCGCGCCGTATCACTTTAGAGGTAGGACACTTCTCCAGACGGTGGAACAGCGTTCCATACTGGCCACATATGACGCAGGATGAGTGTAAAGTGTTAGAGCGCTCAGCCATATGGTACACCCACCTCATGTAGTACCACACATGGGAACGGATCTGAGGCTGCAGCAGAGTATGGTGTGCTTATTTCCAGATAGTTTTTGGGTCTCAATGGAGTAAGGGATGTCCATCATGTTCAGGTAGTCCACCCTGGATAGGACATGGGGCCGTGTGGGGATCACGACATCCTGGATGGGTAGCCCCTGTACCTCTTGTGTGAACTGAGGAGAGGGGCGGCCTCTCTGGGCTGTGTGTCCACTAATACAAATTCTCCACTTGGCACTCCACATGGAGAGGAGGATTCATTTGTAGTGGGTTTTATTCCCGTGAGAACCTGTGGCCGATGGGTGTGAAGCCAGGTATTTCATCAGGGAGTGAGGGCTCGATGGATTGGTAAGACCCAAGGCGCGGGAGAAGTTGGAGCGGGCCACGCGGGACCAGTGTTGGGAGGGGAGCATAGGGGTGGTGACGGCCTCAATCCAGGTGCCCAGGATCTTGGCAGCATGGGCTTTGAAGTCAAGCAGGCCTATGCCTCCATGATGATGAGGGCCATACATGACCTCTAGCCATACTGGTGGAGGGCGGCCTGACCAAAGCCATCCTTGCAGCAAGGCATACAAGGATTTGAAAAAGCTTGGGGAGAAGGGGATGGCGTGGGCTCCAAACCAGACTTTGGAGAGGAGCATAGAGTTGGCTTAAACAACCCTGCCAGTAAGGGAAGTAGGGTGGGCTCTGAGGGAGGCGATGCACTTCGTCACGTTGTCTAGAATATGACTCTCCATTACTGCTGATGCGTACCCGCCTGCCTGCACCCACACGCCCAGATGACGGACCAGCCCTATGGTAGGGCGTGGAACGAAGGGGAGCACCAGTGGGGTGGTGTGGGGTGAGCTGGGAGGGCGAGCACGTGTGCGAGCAGATGGGCCGGGCTGGGCACTGGTCGCTGGGGCCCAGCAGGTTTGATACTGACCAAGGAGGATGATTTCAGTTTTCGAAGCATTCAGTGCAGCATTACTTACCTGGGAATACTCCTGGATGCGAGCTTCAAGTGCACGTGCATCTTTATTAGACACCACAACCACACAGTCATCTGCAAACGCCATCATCTTGAATGGGGCTTAGCCTGCCACATGGACCCCAGTGAGTTGGGCATTCACATTTCGCAGTAGTGGGTCAAGGCTTAAGTTGTATAAGAGTGGGCTGAGGGGGTCCCCTTGTTGCAAGCCCCTTTGAGGGCGGACTAATTCCGTTAGGAAGCCAGGGCCATGCACTGCCATTGTTGCAGATTCCGTGAGCAGCATTACCCAGTTGATGAAGCGAGGGGTTAAGCAGAATTGATGAAGGCAGGCCCTGAGGTATTCCCAGTTTACTCTATCATAGGCCTTCTGTTGGTCCAAGAATACAAGTGCCCCAGAGGCTGTGGACTGGCATGCGTTAGCCACAGAGTGCACGTTGTCCCAAATCGACCTTCTGGGTATGAAATCAAATTGTTCTGGGGGAGATGGTGGCAGATGCTACAATCCCTAAATGGTTAGCCATGATTTTTGTTATAATTTTTGTATCCGTGTTAGTTAAAAAAATGGGGCGCCAGTTGGTTAAGTCTAGCTTATCCCCTTTCTTGAGGAGTGTGACGGTGAAGGCCTCTTGTCCTCCAGGAAGGCGACGCGTTTCCAGAAGGCATTGTTTCAGAGAGGTAAGCAACAAGGAGGACAAATCTTTGAAATACTTCTTTAAGAAGTCATAAGGGATGCTGTCTGGTCTTGGGCATTTCCTATGCGGTGCACTGCGAACAGCGGCCCAAAGTTTGTCTCAAGTAGTCAAATTCATTATTTCCGGGTATTGGGAAATGGTGCAGATGTGGGTTTGGTCAAGAAATTCTGCCACTTTGGACAGTTGAATTGGATCAGAGCAGTATAACTCGGAGTAATACTTTTGTATTTTGATTGCCACTTCAGCTGGCGTATCCATGATGGAATCATCCAATCTTCGCACCTGTGTGCAGGCCACACTCTGGCATGGTGCAAAATATTTTAAAAAATATGCGGTGCACTTGTAACACTCTGTGATGCGTTTGGCCCTGTATTGAGCACAAAATTCGATGTTTGTGTTGCCTTTTGAGCGCGTTGGGGTGGGCGGCTGCCTCCGCCCACTTCCAGCCCCATGCAGGGCTGTATCCTCTGGCTGGGATGTTGGATTCCAGGTGTGCCAACTCTGCCAGAGTGCGCAAGATGATGGCCAATGTGGCTCATTAGCATTGGGAGGAGAGGTGGTGAGAGTGGCAGATGGTATCCTCTTTGAAGGCTGCCCATGTGGAGATGGGGTCCACGCAAAATGGTGTAACAAACTCTTTTGCCAAAGTTGCTGATTCCACCCAGGTGGCAAATCCTGGTGATGCAAGTTCGGGAGGGCGGAGTTTGCACCAATGTGGGGCCTTAGCCACTGTGACAGGTAGGTGGTAAGTTATTGAGACCAGCCGGTGGTTGGAGAATTCAATTTTCATTGTTTGGAAGTTGGAAATGTGAGGTTAATATTTTGCTGGCGTAAGGATAAGGTCTATGTGGGTCATGGACCTTAATTGGCCGTTGTGGATGTGGGGGCGCATCATGTTTTCAAGCAGCGTAGCTCACTGCAGCAGCGCATCCATTAACCCAAGAGTGGCCTTTAGAACGCAAAGTTCTACATGACCCTGGGGGATGTGGGAGGGGGAAGGCCAACAGTCTATTGGTGTGTTTAGCCAACAGTTCATGTTGCCAACTATGAAAGGGTCTGGGGGTAACGATAGGGATTTGACTGACAAGAAAAGTTCCCAACGTTCTCGTGCACAGGTTGGGGCATAGATGTTGATGATAGCATGTGCCACATCGGCCCATGAGAAAGTGACAATGAGGACTCAGCCATTGAAGAAGGATTCTAATAATAAAAATTTGAAAAAAATTGCTTTCTGAACTAGCACCCCACAGAGCTCTGACCAAAAGGATAGGGATGGGAGGAGCATGGTTTTCCAAGCATCCTCGGAACCTCATGGACAGTGGGACTCCTGGATGGCCAGGATATCCATGGGTAAATTTTTTTTTGTAAAAAAACTTAGTTTCCTAGCCCGGGACAGCGAGGCCTTGAGTCCAGCAATATTCAACATCCCTAAAGTGAAAGTTTTCCCCATCGCACCTTAGGTGTGAGGGGGTGGGCACCTGAGCCCACTAGCCTCCTCTAGATCCCCATGGGCATTCACGGCAGCATGGGTGTTTGCAGCAATGCTATCAGTAGTTTTTTGATTTTAGCAGAAAGGTTCGCATTGTTTTTGCCTTTGCTTATTGTTTCCCCTAACGTCAAACGAATTTTTGCGGTGTGGATGAGTTCAGTGCACCAACGATTGGGTCAAAATTTTTTTTCAGGTAGGTTGGACACCAAGTTGGTTTCAACTGGAGCTTGGTTGCAAAGATCAGGTGAAATTGAGTCACCCATTGGATCCTCAGATTGGGTGGCCCAATTGGCATGGGCTTCCCAATCTGATTGGTTGATGGATTCCCGAGTTTCTTCCGCCGCAAAGGTTTTGATGTCCTCCTGGCATTGGGAGTGTGGGATAGCAGTGGTGACTTTGGCTGCTTCCTTGGCTGCAGCCCAGCGGGCCTGCATGGCCTTCTTCTGCTCTTGCGGGGAAATAGGTTTTACCAATAGGTAGCAGCCTTGTGCTCCCCACGGGAAAGCCTCTTTGCTGCTTGCAGTTGGTTTGTAGTGCGCCTCTCCACTGGCCATGGCCGCTGAGGGGTGCTCTTGGAACGTGATGCCCTCCTTGGTGGGGCATGCGTGTGCCTTATGGCTGAACTCATCACAGTGGGTGCAGATGGGGGGTGCGCTGTCCACGGTTACCCAGAAAGGGTGGGTGGTGTGCCCTTCAATATTGATATATGTGGAATGTGAGATCTGGGTTAGGTCCTTCGCAATCTCCTTGGTGGGGTCAGAACTGTGATGGCTTTGCCAGTGCACAGGTGTGGCATCACCATAAAGCGTTGCATCTCAAAAGATTGTATTTCGCTGTAAACGGTGAGACCATCTTTCAGGTGCTGCTCCAAAATGGCACGTTTTACTGTAGTAGGCAAAAGTCAAACGTGAGGAAAATTTGGTTGGATTTTGTCCATCTGGTGCATTTAGTTTTGGTGACCAGTTGCCCTTTGGGGAGGTCAATCACTATGCGCACCGCAGCAGCTTCATCTGCTGCCTCCTTGCTTTTGAAACTGAGGTCCAGCCAACTGCATGACATGGAGTGAGGTGCAATGTATACCACGGTTGGGAAAAAAGTATGCACATCCCCACAAAATTTTTCCCATAGAGCTGTTTGTTGGATGTCCAGAAACACACGGACTATATATTCCACCAATGAGAGTGGTTGGGAGTGCAGCGTGTTGATGTACTGGTTGCATCGCGCTTGCCAAGTGAGGATTTCTGAGGAAATTTTGACCACCAGTTTTTTTAAATTTTTTGGACTATTCCGCCAGTTTCTCCAGGGCGTTTTCAAACGTTTGAGGCCGCGTGCCTACCACCTGCTCCTCTTACCTTACTTGCCCAACTGCTCCCTGACATGGGCGCAAAATAATCTCCTCTGTGAGATTATCAAACTAGAATCAGACTTGAATTAAATAAGTTGCAAAAGTGATTGCAACGAGAGAGAAAAGTTCCTTGATAAATAATAAGGATCATTAAAATATGAAGCTGTTGTTTCAGCAGACACAACTTTATTATATATAAAACCTCAGACTACTTCTGTTAGCTTTCTCCCTGGTTCCACTTTTAAAACCACCCCCTTTTCATTCTCTTGTTCCAGTTCTTAATCTTCAATCTTCTCAGTTAATTTTGACCCTTCAGCTTAGTAAAAATTATTCCCTATAATTTTAGGGGTTTCATCCCATCATTGAGGCTTCAGAAGATTTCACTCAATTCACCAAAATATTATTACTTTGATTGATTTTTCATCACATTGGCATAATCTACCGTTAAAATCTTAAGGCTCACCTTGACTCTAGAATACAATCTGCCAGTTATATGAATTATCATCCAGTCATATCAATTTTTTTGACATCACCCCTTTGACTAAATTATAAGCTCCTATTGCTTTTAAGTCCAAAGGAACTTTGCGTGAACTCAGTTGTTAATATGACCATCTGAAGGTTCATTAATAGTGTAGTCATCAATCCCAGTTTTTTTGATTATCACAAACGGTCTGGTCCAGATGTTAGCAAGCTTTTTCTTCCTTCAGAATCCATGTTGGTCATGGAACAAGACATGATTTCCTACAGCAAACTGTGGGATTCCGCTATGTCTACTTTGGTCAGCCGCCTGATCAAGAATCTTCTTAGCTAAGATAGTAGAATAAGCTTCCATTTGTAGTTTTATCAGTGTTTCCGTTAAGTTGGTCAGATAATGCTGCGGCTCTACTCCGCCAGTATCCTCCACATAGGAGTAAAGCAAAGTGGGCAAAGCCAGATTCTTACCATAAAGCAATCGGAAGGTACTTTTTCCTATTGATAAGTGGTAGCTGACATTATAAGCAATGATGGCGGTGGATAAGAGGGTACTCCACTCAGAGGGGCGATCCTTTAAAAGCTTGCGGACAATGTTTACCAATGTTCTGTCAATCCTTTCCACCATACTTATAGATTTAGGGTGGTAGGGTTTAGTCAAGACCCCACGGATTGACATTAGTTTGTTCAACTTGGGCAGGACATGGACATAAAATTGGTTATGTTGTCCATGAGTATAAATTGTGGACAGCCATGTTGCTGTATGGCACACTCCATGCTAAACTTTGTGGTGGTGTAAGCCCTTATATCATTGATTTCTCTTGCTTCCACCCATCTTGTCAAGTGATCAATGGCTACTAGTATATATTTAGTGAAGTTTATGCCAGTTAGCAGAGGTCTCACCACACCAAGGGAAACAGTATGACATGCAAAATGAGGCTTAACCAGTGGTAGGTGGTCTTCTTGTAGAAAGGTTTTCCACTTGGCATTGGTGACAATAAGCAACCGTCTCAAGAACGTTGCTATGCATGTTACCAATAGTTAGGGGTCGTAAGAACCCTAAAGTTTTCCGCAAACCTCCATGAAATACCGCCTTATGGGCATCCACAATAATTGCTGGCCTAGCAGAGGGCTTTGTAAATTTCAGCGTCGCTTCTACAACATTCTTATATAGTTCCCCATTGCGCAAGAATGTATCTTGTCTAAGCCCATCTAGCGCCTTGATAATGTGTGGTAGTTAATTGTGATATTTTCCCACAATCATATTATCATACATGATGTTGGCTAAATCTGCCGTAATGGTGCCTGTTGTTAACCGCAGGAGACAGTCTGCATCTGATATTTCGCCACCAGCTGGTATACTATCTTGAAGTCATATTCTTTAGCTTCAACGCCCATTGCGTGAGCCATCATTCAGGTTCTCAAAATTCTGCAGCTGACACAGGGATGCAAGATCTGTTACCACTTGGAATTTCACCCCATGGAGGTATACCCAGAATTATTTATATGCATATATCACCACTAAGCACTCTTACTAAGTCACAGTGTAATTCTGTTCATGACAGTTTAACTTCAGCTACAAAATATGACAAGGTGTGCTACGACATCATCATCCTTCTGGGATAATACTGCCCCTACAGCGGAAACTGATACGTTCTTTTGCACTATGAATTCCTTTTCAAAATTAGGTCATTGCAAAACTGGCGCACTCACCAACGCAGTCCACAAGACATTAAAAGCGCTTTGACATCGTTCAGTCCAGTCAAAGGTGCGTTCTTTTTCAATATCTCAAAGAGCAGTCCCCAATACAACTGAAGTTGGGAATGACCGCCAGTAGTAACCAAACATCTTCAAAAACACTTGATTGTCTCTCTTATTGCCAGTCCAAGTCATCTTACTTATAGCTTTCACCTTTGATGGCTGAGGTTTAAGCCCTTTTGGGTCTATCACGACCCAAGGTATTCCAATTGCTCTTTAAAAATGACTCTTATGAGGCTTGATCTTGATGTTAGCGTCAGCAAGTCAGTGGAACAATTGTTCTAATTAGACCAGATGTTTTGTGAAGGTCCGAGAGAAAGCATTAATATTGTCAAGGTAGACTAGAACACAGGACAGCTTCAAGTGACCCAAGATCATTTACATAGCCCGATGGAACATAGTCAGGGCGGTACATAACTCTTGTGGCATACGCGTAGGTTGGAACACCACTTTTGAGGTAATTATAGCACATTTCTCCCATTCCACTTCTGGCAACTCAATCTGCCACTACCATGATATCAAACCCATGGCTGAAAGGTACTTAGCCCCTCACAGTTGATCTATTGCATCACCAATCTGCAGGAAGGGGTGGTAATCTTTCTTTGCGACGATATTAAGCTTCTGGTAGTCAATGACCACCCAGTTAGTGCCTTTTTTCTTAACAATTAGTACCAGCAATGCCCATGGACTCTTGTATGGCTCTAACATCCCATGTTTGGTCAAATGGTCTAACTCATTAAAGACAACTTTTTTCGCAGGTAGAGCGCCTAAAAGGACGTGACCAAATGGGGGGGGGTGATTGCCTGTGTCTATCTGATGCACAACCCCCATGCACATTCCAAAGTGTATTTGGTGGATGTGAAAATTACTCAGTATTTTTTAAACAGGACCATCGCCCTATCCTTCTGTTCCTCTGATAGACCAATCGGGGCTTCCCACGGAGCCACTGTCATTATGCTGAACGAGATCTTTACTGGTAGTCCAAGATCCTCCCAAGACTAAAATTGTGAATATAATGAGCCTCATCAATAAGACTTAAGTGTAAACAAACCACCAATTGTGCCTTTGGAGCGTCATTGACTCCTCCTATAGGTTCACTATCAATACTTTCACTTCCCCATGCCCTGGTGACAGTAACTCATGAGCTGCATGGGGTCAGAGCTGAGATTGCTGGTAAAGCCCCATAATACCCCCGTATAAACCTTCTTAAATGTCTAATTTGAGCTCCATTACTAATATGATCTGATGCCCCAAAGTTATAATTATGGCATTTGCAGCCCGTAGCAGAATGCTGTTGTACTTTTTTCTGGTTAGGAAGAGCTCTGGTCCTCCACTTCATCTGACAATATCAAACAGGAATCACCATGTCATTATCTGCCAGATTGATATGACTAAAGCGGATTAGGTCCTTTGGGACTCCACTTGAGTTAAAGTAAATGCGAATCTGTTGTCCCAGAATATTAATTGTTTCTTCCGCCATATTGACCACTGCCCCAAATCACCACATGAATGAAGCTCCAATCAACATGTAATTATCATTTGGCAGAACCACTACTGGGGCGGAAGCCCTGAACAAGCCAAACCTCAGAGGTAACGCGCTGTAAGCGCCCTTTAACACAGTGCTCTGTGCCCTTGCAGTCACATACACTACTTTATGTTCCACATCAGGCTTCAGCAGAAGCTTAGCCATGAGCTTGGTGGATATTATATTGACTGGAGCGCCAGTATCTATAATAGCTCGGATTTTTGTGTTCTGAACAAAAATATCACAGTAGGTACATTCCAAATAAAAAGAACCTTTGGTATTTGGTATATAAAATTAAGGGCTATTAAAATTGAGAAAAGTGAAAATACTTGTGATGACATGAAGTTACTCTTGAGCAATCTTTTCTACAGGAACCGCCACATCCATTCCCTCTAGGGTTTCACCATTCATTGAGGTTAAACTTTGACTGTACCATTCTGCTCTAGGATTTGCAAGGCATATGGCTTTTGCACATCTCAGTAGAACTCCGAGTCTGTAGGGGTATGGTTGCTCTCTTGGGTTGAGGCTGAGATATCATGGGGAAGTTGTTGATATTGTCAGGATTCTCCCTTTAATGGGGGAAGCCCCAACTAGTGGTCATGACCCACCTATGGGCAGATGCCAGAATGAGCTCCTCATTAACTTGGGTTGAGCCTGATATGAAGTATTGGGGATCAGCCCTGATAATGAAATTCTATTTAAATTTAAATTTAAATTTGACACCGGCAACTAATGCCAAGGCAGTCAAAACTCAATTTGGTCATGGAGAAATCCATTTTGGTGCTCACACCCCAATCAAGTTACCCTTTTGGGACCACTGGTGAATTATGCCAAGGATGGTCCCGCTCCCCTTGTAATATTACTTGTTTATTTATCTTGATCATTGTCAGCAATCAATGCCAAGACTTTCCCATTCTGATTCCTTTCCTCCCTGATCCATCGAGGTCCTATAAATACCTAGAGGATCATTATAATAAAGGCACCGTGTCTCACCTATATCCTTTAAAATTTTAGCTTTAATTAGGGACTGAATGGACTATTAACTTGCTGGGGGCTTCAGGGCCCTGAAAATAAAATGACCAGGTTGGAGTTCCTCCCAAAGGCTTGCAGATATAATAAGTCGTAAGGTAAAGTACTGGGACCAACGCAAAACACTCGTGGGAATCATCAGGGACAACTAAATTTTGATTAGTGGAGGTAGAGAGTCCCGTATCTACTCTTCTTGAGCTTTTCCATGTTCAATCAAAACAGTTGGTACTGCATGAACATGCAGGTTACTAGGGCAGTTAGCCACATAGTGGCCTATTTGGTCACGCAAGAAACAGGCATTCATAAATGGCTCCCATCTATGGATTAAACCCAAATGTCCAGGTCAGAAGTTAAACAATGAATTATAATTCATCCAGTGATGAGCCAGTTATGCGTAAGGAGGGCGGAAAGGACCCCTGACATATTGAGCAGATGAGTATTTCCCAATGGATTATAACCAGGTCATTGAAGTCCAATTACTGACAAGGATGCAGCGGCAATTGCAGGAGCTTTTCAGTCCACATTGGGAGCACTAAATGTGACAGAGAGATGGCGTAAAGAGTTAACAATTTTTAATTAGCTCTTCATCATATTGAAGAATGTGGGTCATAGCGTACTACAATTCTCAATATGGTCTGACAGTCACCACCATTGCTATGCCCACGTCCTCATTGGTAAGATATTTACTCCCATTAACACATGAGCTTCAGTTGTGAACTGCTTCGCAAACTCCACCAGAGACTCGTTCTTTTGAAATTGAATTTTCAGAAATGTAGCCTTGCGCTGCGCCATCTTTGCCATGCCCCCAAACAGATGTAGCACGTCTCCTTCGCCACCTGATAAAATATGGAACTATTTTTGGAGGTAACAGGTGACCTGGTCGGCGCTCTCCACATCCAAAGTGGAAAGCAACAGTTTTGATTTCCGCTGATCTGATGCCCCTTCCACGGCAAATTCTAACCATTTAAATATCTGTGAATGTTCCCATCTTGACTGAATGCGCTAAAGTTTCAATCTGTACAAAATCAACCAGCTCCATGCTTCAGGCTCGGGCAACAGACAGGATAGTTTCAGATTGGCCAAGGGGAACATCCCCTTGTGGGCAAGAATAGGGGCACAAGGAAAGATGAAAATCCGCTATTGTTGAACAAGAAGAGGTTGGATTGCAGGGAGGGACTGCCACAACCCCAGGGGTAATCACTGGACAACCTGTAGATTTTCTCACTGTACTCACTGCTGACTGTGACCTTACCTCCCTCAACAGTCTATTAAGCAAAAAGTTTGTCCATTATCTGGTCCGCTTTGAACAAATAGCACTGAAACAGCACATCTCTCACCCCCTGCCTAAGCTCTTAAAAGTCTTCTGTAATTTGTGGCGTTATTCTTGCTCCATGTCCAGTTTATGCTCCATTTCCTGAATCCATAAGAGGACATCCTCCAATGTGCCCTGCATTCTCACGTCAGCCATCCAGTGTTGCATGCTTGTCAGTTTTATTCACCCACTTAATTGATTAGAGCGGCTTGTTCCTGCACCAAATTTCATTGTAACATCAAAGGTTATCCAAGTGCACCTGCATACCAACGTAATCCACCATCTCAATGAATGGAAGAGTAATGGCTTGGCCCCAAGTCGCCTGTCTGGACTAACCAACTGATTAATCCATCCTAGCAATTGGATGTATTCTGAGGTCGCCAAGAAAGAGTTGGTCAAATGGTCAGCCGCCCACTGGTTACTCCACTCAGCTCAAAGTTGACTAAATTTAGTTGCAACTGCATCAGCATTATCACTTTTCTCTCGTTGCAAACACTTTTGCATTAAAATTCAATTTAAGTAAGGTAAAGTTTGATTTTTCACCGAGGAGATTAGTTAGCGCCCATGTTGGGGAGCTTTTGGGTAAGTAAAGTTAAGGGCACATGTGTTGGCCCCACGTCAACCAAGTTCCATAAATGCCCCGGTGAGTCTGTCAGAATAGATAAAGTTAATAAAAAACTGACGGTTACCATTTCCCCAGAAATCTTTGGCCTGGCAAGCGCGCTGCAACAAGTTCATCAATACCCCGCACCCCCAACCACTTTCATCAAAGGAACATGGGGTGCGTGCTTTCCTGGATATTCAGCAAACGATGCTCTGGGAAATGTTTTGTGGAGATGTACACTTACATTTCCTGAATGCGGTGTACGTAGCACCCCACTCCATGACATGCGGTTGGCTGGATCTTGGCTTCAAAAACAAAAAAAGTGGCGGACAAAGCTGCAAAGGTGTGCATAGTCATGGACCTCCTGGACAGTCAGTGGGTAGTCGAAACAAAATGCACCCAATGGACTAAGTCAGATCAAATTTTTGTGACCTTTGACTTCCTACCCACAACGGTCCAATGCACCATGCTTGAGCACCACCTGGAGGCTGGGCTCGCCATTTATGGAAAAATACAATACTTCGAAATGCAGCACTTTATGCTGATGCCAAACTTGTGCACAGGTAAAGCGATTGCAGTTCTCACCCCATCTAAGGGGAGAGTGGAGGATTTGACCCAATTCCCACACACCGCTTTTGTCATAATCAATGGGCAGAATTCCCACCCTTTCTGGGTCACCGTGGATATCGCGCCCCCCATCTGCACATTATGTCATGCTTTCAGCCAAAAGGCCCATACCTGCCCTATCAAAGAGGGCGTTAATCATCAAGAACTTATCTTGGATGCAATGGGTGGAGCAGAAGCCCATTATGAACTGGCATTAGACATCAGCAAAGCCTTCCCGTGGGGAGCGCAAGACTGTTACATTCTTATAAAGCCAGTGTCCCCACAAGAGCAGAAAAAAGGTTAAACAGGCCCACAAGGCGGTGGCTAAGGAGGCAGCCAAGACCGCATCTGCCATCCCACCAGCCCAACTCCAGGAGGACATTGAGACTTTTGCGACAGAAGAAGCTCTCAAATCTCTCAACCAATCAGATTGGGACGCCCAAGCCAATTGGGCATCCCAAGCTGTAATCCCAATGGCTGATTTGGT
This sequence comes from Massospora cicadina, assembly GCA_022478985.1. Classification (NCBI taxonomy): domain Eukaryota; kingdom Fungi; phylum Entomophthoromycota; class Entomophthoromycetes; order Entomophthorales; family Entomophthoraceae; genus Massospora; species Massospora cicadina. The sequence continues at coordinate 53,333 of JAKSZP010005560.1, read as the reverse complement.
TTAACCCAACCAAGGAGCCCAAGCCTCGATTGAGGTCCAAGTCGCTCACCGGTGGTCCAGCCAAATTTCCACCTCCAAGAAATGGTGCACTGCAAATGCATGCACCACATAAAACTTGACCCACAGCGTGGAAAAGTGAAGGCAAAGGCCAACGCGAACTCCACTGCTAAAGATTCCCACTCTGACACATACACTGTAGCATCACATACCTGAGGCACCACCAAGCGCTGTGAAGAAAATGAGATGGCTGAAGGGCTCAGGTGCCCTTCCCCTCACACCTAAGGTGTGATGGGGGAGCCTTTACTTTAGGGGCATTGAACATCACTGGACTCAAGGCCTCGCCATCCCAGGCTAGGAAACTGAGTTTTTACAAAATAATTTACCTATGGACATCCTGGCCATTCAGGAATCCTACTGTACAGATGGTTCTGAGGAATCATGGAAATCCATGCTCCTCCCTTCCCTTTCCTTCTGGACTGAGCACTGTGAGGTGCTTGTTTGAGTGAGCAATCATTTTTAGATTTTATTTCATCAAAGTCCTTCCTAGACGGCTGCATCCTTGTTGTCACCTTTTAATGGGATGTCAAAGTACACGCTATATCAACATTTACGCCCCAACTTGTGCGCATGCATGTCAGGAATTTTTCTTGACAGTAAATTCCCTTCTATTACCCACTAACCCATTTGTTATCAGAGAAATGAACTGCTGGATGAACACATCCACAGACCGCTGGCCCTCAACGCCTACACCCCACAGGGACACGTTGAGCTTCGCATTCTCAAGGCCACTCTAGGGTTGTATAATACCTTGCCACACCATGCTCCGCTACTTTAGAACATGTTGCGCCCCCACGTACACAGCAGCCAGTTGAGGTCTATGACCTGCATTGAACTTATCCTTGCGCCGCTCAAATTTCATTCCAAAATTTCCCACTTCACCACGACCAAAATTGATTTCTCTAACCACAGGATGGTATTTATCCTTCTGCTTATCCGACCCAGAAGCCCAGGCGCCGTTTTGATGCAAACTTCGCCCTGCCAAAATTGCATCACCAAGATTTTTCTCATGGATGGAATCCATGACCTCAGCTCCAGAGTTTGTCGCACTGTTATGTGCAGATCCAATTTCCACCTGGTCAACCTTCAAGGCGTGCACAATCCGCCAGTCCCACCACCTATCCTCCCGCCACTCACAGGCTGCCTCGGCAATCATTTTGTGCACACTGGCAGAGTTGGACCACCTGGAGTCCAACGTCCCCGCTGCAGGATACATCCTGGCTTGGGGTCACAAGTGGGCAGAAGTGGCCACCTGCCTCAACGCACTGGTGAGGCAACACAAGCATCAGGTTTGTGTTCAGTTCAAAGCTAAGCATATTCAGTGGGCAGCACATGATCTGCTTACTTTTTCGAAAATTCTTTGCACTGCACCAGAGTTTGGCCTGCACACAGGTGCAAAGGCCAGACCAGTCTGTTGCGAATATGCTGGCCAATGTGGTGATCGAAGAACATAACTATTACTTCAAACTGTATCAATCTGATCCTATTCCGCCAGCCAAAATGGCGGATTTTCTCAAAAGTGCACACGTCCACACCATTTCCTAATTCCCAGATTTGATGAATTTGACTACTTGAGACAAACTCTGGGCCGCTGTTCGCGGTGCACCGCATAGGAAATGCCCAAGACCAGACGGCATCCCTTATGACTTCTATAAGAAGTATTTCAAAGATTTGTCCTCCTTGTTGCTTGCCTCTCTGAAACAATGCCTTCTGGAAACGCGCCGCCTTCCTGGAGGGCAAGATGCCTTCACGATTACAAAATACAAAAAGGGAATAAGTTGGAATTAGCCAACTGGCGCCCCATCTCTCTCACTAACACTGACACAAATTTTTTTACTAAAATATGGCTAACCGTCTAGGGGTTGCTGCATCTGCTCCCATCTCCCCTGAACAATCTGGCTTCATACTAAAAAGATCGATTTGGGACAATATTTACACCGTAGCTAATGTCTGTCAGTTCGCGACCTCTGGAGCACTTGTATTCTTAAACCAGCAGAAGGCCTATGATAGAGTCAACTTGGAATACTCTCAGAGCCTGCTCCACAAGTTCCGCCTCCCCCTCGCTTCATCAATTGGGTGATGTTGCTAACGGAATCTGCCACAATGGCTGTATGTGACCCTGGCTTTCTCACGGATGTAGTTCGCCCTCAAAGGGGCCTACGCCAAGGGACCCTCTTAGCCCACTCTTGTATAACTTCAGCCTTGACCCACTCCTTCAAAATGTGAATGCCCGCCTTACTGGGGTCCATGTGCAAGGCCAAGCCCCAGTCAGGTTGTTGGCGTTTGCCGATGATTGTGTGGTTGGGGTGTCTAACAATCATAATGCACGCGCGCTTGAAGAAACTATTCAGGTTTACTCCAAGGTAAGTAATGCTGCACTCAACGCCTCAAAAACCGAAATTATTCTCCTTGGTCAGTATCAAACCCGCTGGTCCCCAGCGCCCTGTTTCCTACCAGACTCGTCAGCTAGCGCACGAGCTTGCTTACCCTGCCCACCCCACACCGCCCCACTTGTACTCCCCTTTGTGTCAAGCCCCACCGTTGGCCCTATCCGCCATTTGGGGGTGTGGCTGGAGGCAGGAGGGTACGCCGCATTGGTGATGTAAAACCATATCCTGGACAATGTGACGAAAAGAATAGCTTCCCTCAAAGCCCATAAGACCTCCCTTCAGGCAGGGTAGTGCTTGCCAACTCTATGATCTTCTCTAAAGTTTGGTTTGGGGCCCACGCCATCGCTTTTTCCCCATGTTTCTTCACGTCGCTGTAAACCCTTCTGAAAGGATGGCTTTGGTTGAGCCACCCACCGCCAGTGCGCCTGGATGTCATGTTTGGCCCTCGCCATAGTGGTGGTATGGGCCTGCTCAACTTTGAGGCAAATGCTGCCAAAATCCTTGGCATTTGGATCGCTACTGTTACTAACCCTACACTTTCTGCCCAGCACTGGTCCCGCGTGGCCTGCTCCAACTTCTCCTACGCCCTGGGCCTCACCAAAACTTCCCACCCCAACTCTCTGCTAAAGTAACTGGCTTCACATCCTACTGCAGCGGGCCCATATGGGACGTCCCTTACTTCAAAAGAATCCTCCTCTCCATGCGGAGCTCTGGAGTGGAGAATTCATATGTGGGCACGCCACCCAGAGGGGACGCCCCTCTCCTTGGTTCACCCAGGAGGTACAAGGGCTTCCCATTCTGAACGGAGTGATACCCATGAGACCCCCTACCATGGCCAGAGTGGAATACCTGGACATGATGGACATCCCCTACCCCCTTGATACCCAGAAAGCCATTTGGAAGTATGCCGACCACCCTCTTCTGCAGCCACATATTTGTTACCATGTGTGGCGCTGCTTGAGATGGGTATACCATACTGCTGACCACTCTAACGCTTTGCACTCGTCCTATGTCATGTGTGGCCAGTATGGAACGCTGGTTCACCGCCTGGAAGAGTGCCCTCCATTTAAAGCGATATGGCGTGAGGTACAACGTCTGTTTCGCCAGGATTAGGCACCGCCTTTCAGCCTATATAAGGACATGTTTGCTTTATCCATGGCCTCCCTCTCTCCCTCCCTCCATGCCTTGTTAGTCACATTCGCTATGTGGACTATCCACACGGTGGTTTTGGATGCCATCTCCAGCTCCACCCCCACCCTCTGAGAGGCTGTACGCCATTTTTGATCACACTTAGAAGACCACTTTCAAGCGTGGATGTTTGGATACCTTTAACTACGTCGCCGCCAGTTGGTCTCCTCCTGGTTCCCGGTTTGGTTCATTATCTCTGACCCCTTCCTTCACACGTGCTCAATAGTGGCGCAAGCCCCTGCACACGTTACCCCTTCCTTCTTTGGGCGTTCCCGCTGGCAACAGGAGTTAGCTTTTGCTTCTCTGGGGTGCCCTCCTCTCGTTGATGTCTGCTTGGTTGTTTAGTGTCTATTTGGAAGTGTCCGTCAACTGGTCGACCTTCCCCATAATAAATATAAAAAATAAAATATGCATCAGAGTAATCATTCATCTGCCGTTTTAACAGGGTAATCTGGTCCCTTATATGAGCTACTGCCATGTCGATTACTTCCACCCATTCAGACTTTTCACCATAAAGTGCTTAGTGTTACTACCCAGCGTCGTGACATCCTATACCCATTCACACGAAAGCCCATGCCAGTCTAACAATTCTCCTATTACTTGAGCAACTCATGATTCAAGTGCGGAACTAATTTGTCCAGGTAATGGCGGACATCCACAACACAACTGTCTGCATGCACTAGCGCCCCCTTGATTTATGAATAAAGAGCGATCAAGACGTTTAAATAAAAGAGAGTGTTGTTCTGTTGCACTTGGACAAAATGCATGACATTGTCAATATCAATGTTATGTCAGCGAACACACACAGTAGTTGGCAGATCTAAGGCTGAATATACGCAATCAGGTATTCCTCAGTTCCATGGAATCTGAGCTGGTGAGACAACCCCATTGTGGTAGAATTGATGTAAGACATACAATTTATAACGGGCTTCTTGATCATGTTGATTATAAAACAGACTCAGGGCATGTTCACCCACAATTTATAGAGGCGGTAACCCTGCAAGAGCCATTTCATGATAACTCACATTTACTGAGGGGTTACATTAGTGGACCTGCCCTGTTGGTCTGACTCTAATATGTGACAAGCTGCTAACTGCAGTTCCATTATGGTTTCCTTGTCTCCTGGTTCTGTCACTATAAATAGTGCCAAATCCTCGTTAAATCTCTCTATAAGCTCCCCAGAGTATTGGTCATGGACCCAATAAATTCTGACATAATGAGTGGGGGCTCATCATGACGCCCTGGTTGCCGTTGTACTACAGTTAAACAGTGGCCCACTGTAGTGAAAACCACTGTTAACTTTTGGCAGTATTGATTAAATCCTCTAATCTGGTTGCAAAGTTGTGACACCACTTAGAAACAGACAGACAATATGAAGATTGCCTTATCCTTGTTAATAATAATGGTTTTTATGAAACATGAAGCTATCGCCTAACATAAATTTTATTTAACCAAGGTAAGCTGACCAGGGGTTAGACATTACCAAACAAAAATTTAAGTAAAATAACATAACTAATTGTTCTAAACAAAACTCCCAAATGAGCGATTGAATGAAATGCACCAAACAAAAACAACCAACCAGGTGGGTAGCGGAGACCACTTACCCTCCATGGCGGAAGGGGAGAGGGGATCAGGGGGCTCATCTTTGGCATCAGCTATCTCTTTCCAGAGTAGGGTTTGTGCTAAGGCAGATAGCAGGGGCATCAGGGCAACGGCGGTATGTGGTTTGATATCTCTGATGATTGGTACTTCCAAGTAATTACCGACCTTAAAAATGGCAGTAATATATTCAGCTAAAGATTTTTCAGCTTTAATGCCGATATATGGTAGTTTAACAAATGTGGCTATATTGGTTTGAGTGATCTTAGCTTTCAGATTCCTTACTACAGTTACCACATTCTGGATAGTGTTGGTGTCATTTTTGTGCAGTTGTTTTAGATTAATCTTACTTTTTGGAGTAAAATTTTTAGGAATAATGGGAGGTGGTATTCCTCCCGCGAGTGCTGCAACTGATTTCGTGGAAGCTTTGCAGAGGGGACAGCAATCTGGTGTGGCGGCTGCTTCCACTGCAAGTTGGTGGTTGCTGTGGAATGATTCAGCATTTAGATTTGGGACATATAAACGAGGGGGATTTCTGCATCCCATTTTACATTGCAGAACCAGTTGACTTTCAGAAATGGTTCTTCAATGATGTTACCTGATTCGTTAATTTCATCCAAAAACTCCCATGGGTTCCGGCATAATGGAATTGGGGAGTTGGCATATGGTTAAGGATTGGTTGATTTGTTGGAGGTTGCATGGGATCAAACTGGAAGTCCAATCCTGCGCTTAGTTGGAAGAATCATGTGTGGCACTGGGCAAAATGGAGACTGATTGGTTGCTGCAGGTGCTGCTGCAGCAACAGGCTTTGGGGGTGGGGGAGGTAGGATCATACCCCATGCCGGAATTGGCATGTGGTGATTGGCAGATTGGTGGCCATCAGTTGAACTATCTTGCCATTGGATGCTGCTAGGTATGGGCACTTGCGTTTCGAGCAGTCTAACTCAAAACAGGATGGACAAATCATCTTTCTGCCCTCGACGTGGGTCCAAAACAGATGGTCAGGGGCAGAGGGGTAGCGGCGTGAGGGGGAATTGTCAGGGCAATTTGTTTGTTTTGGGGCTGATAGTGGCATATGCCCTAGGCTCAGTGAGGCGTGTGGCCCCATTTGGGACCATGCTATCACCCAAAATAAACTACTTCATTATTTTAAATAACGCAGACTACTTCTGCTAACTTTCTCCCTTGTTCCAATTTTTAAAAACCACCCCTTTTCATTCTCTTGTTCAGCTCTTAATCTTCAATCTTCTTGGTTGATTTTTACCCATTACCTTAGTACTCTCTGGTCTCTACAATTTAGGGGTTTCATCCCATCATTTAAGCTTTGGCAGTATGTCCTCAATTTTCAAACAATTTTTAATTTTATTGATTTTCTTCACATATAAATAATCTACCGCTCAAATCTTGAGGCTCACCTCAGCTAATATAATATGTTTCGCCAGATGTATGACTTATTGTCCAGGCATGTCAAGTTCTCAACAACAGGAATTGAACCTGATCTAATGAAAAAGCTGAAACTATTTCTGGGGATAATCCCTGACTAAATTCAAGGCCTCTCAATATTGGTGATAAACCCTGACTTGTGCAAAAGAATATTAAATACCCAAAAACCCTAATGTTGGAGTTCAAGCCCAATCTATGCAGCAATCAGATCCAATTTGACAGATGTGATCAACATGCTGCAGAATACCTGATTAATAATGAGTATAGATCTTAGCTCAGAATACTTGGAGATTTAATATGAAAAATCCCTGATCTCCAATATAGTGATGTTCTTAAGAAAATAAAAATTACTCTCTTTTTGTCATTATTAATTTGGCTTACCTCTTGTTGAGATTCCTACCCAAATGGTAGCTTCAGATGTGTCGGCTGATGGAAATCAATCCTGATTCAATCATATAGCCCATACTCCTGTGGAGGAATATTCCCAATGAAATTTGACAACTATTGAAGTTGGGGATCAACATTGATTTACGTGGTCAACTAATGCTACCTCAAATCTACCTAATATCTGTATTCAAACTTTATCCATGTGACAAGTGCATCATATTCAACTGATATAGTGGGCTGCCACAAAATCCCCACATTGGTTTATTTTAATTTATCTAAGTTTTTTTTGTCTGAATTTCTCTGAGACACCTCACCATTTTTCCTTATATTTTCTGCTACTAAGTTAATAAAATTTAATTTTTTACATCCTTTTTACAATTTTTAAGACAAAATATATAGTTTATTGGATTTTCCTCACCAGCCCTATTAGCTGTTATAAAGACTTTTTTTAACCAAGAAAAAGCAAAAGGTATTCATCCATCACCCTTGAGCTTTGGGTCACCTGGCATCATACAATTAAGGGCTATATAATATTGCTCCCTGTGATCCTGACAAAACTGGTCCCTGCCAGTTCCACCCCAAGTTTGCAATGAAATTATAATAAAAACAAAAAAATAAAAAGCAACCATGGACAATAAATCTTGCCTTCAGAAACTCCTCGGATTGTGAAGTTGCCCCTCTCAGCAACTGGGCAATCAATATGCACATAGGAGATACAGTGGTCAACTGCAATATTCACTTCCCCTTGTCGATGGAAGTGACCCTCCATGCGCCATCCGCCAAACAATACAACATAAGTCTAACAGTTTTTTCTGAATCTCCAGATTCTCTTATCTGGGGCCTTCATCCCTGGAGGCCAAGCCAATCAAAGATGGGCTATTGATATGCCAGCCCTTATGATGATATTAGCTCAAAGTTCTTTGCTTAATATAGAACTTCTTGGTGTTGGACGTACGGAATGCTACCTGCATCACTTTGTACATCCATCTTATATCATATACTTTAAGTAGAGGGGTTCCATCATCAGGAACTACTCTGCCACTTGAAGTTATTAGAGATAATACACTCTCAGCTCCTTAAGTTCTGCCAATATGCCTCCAAATTTGCAATGAAAATAGAAATGTTATAATGAAAATAGAAAGCTCATTAATGAGAAACAAGATGTGATAACCCGCCTGGATCAAGGAGTTATTAGTTTTGTTCAGACGGAACTCACCTCTCATTTTAATCAACTAGAGTTCGTTTTCCATAATCAGGTTGTAGATCAGACCTGAAAAGTACGCTCTAAATTTGATAACTTTATCACCTCTGTGGATGAACGCCTCCAATTGTGGGAGAAAATGATCTACAAATTATGAGTTATCCAGAATAGTCTAAATACTTCAGGGCCTCAAGGAGTGACTGGTGAGCGTGGACCCCCTAGTTATGATGGACAGGATGGTGAACAAGGACCCCTTGGTCATGACGGACAATATGTTGGATGGGGACCCACTGGTCCTAGAGGACCTCCAGATCCTAGCATTGACCCAGGAATCCATGACAAATGCATTGAGGAATTAATTCAACAAATAAAAGCCCTTAATGTCCAATCAGGACGCTTTGCACAAGGAGCCCAACTCACTCAGGAGGGATTTCCACTCTCCCCCAACTTTTCATTACCTGCTCATCACGATTGCCTTAGGGACCTTGGCAACTCTACCTGCTGTGGTCCGTGGATTGGAGCAAAGAGTGCTTGACACCTTTTTACCTTGAAGCTTAAACTCTGGCTGCAGGGAATCATCTTAAGTTAGATGATGCCATCACCTCCTCGTTTTTGGCATTTAAAAGTATATGCCTAATATCTTCATTTATCTAAAAGCGTTGAAATCCAACTTGACGTCCCTCCTCCATATTAAAGAAGCTATCATGGAAATTCTGGCTAGATTACATAAGCCTGCCAGGCTCCAACTCCTCCACAAACATGTGCAGTATGTGGAGGGAGGTATCCTTACATCACCGCCTAGAAACATGCCCCCCAACCAAAGCTATATGGCAGGAAGTCGCACGCCTGCTCAAGATTCAAAACGAACAGGAATTCTCGATATCAAAGAGTATCTTCGCGCTCCAGATCGAGTCACCAATCCCATCTACACTCTGCTCCTTAATAATACCCATTTCAATGTGGACAATACACACAATTGTATTAGATGCGTATAAGGGCACGGTCCCAACCATTCATGGGATTATTAACAGATTCCATGTCCACTTACAAGAGCACTTCCAAGCCTGGCTCTATGGATATATGAGACCAAGACAAAAAGCGTTCATAGAATCATGGTTCCCACTCTGGTTCCTCCACACAAACCCTTTCCTTCACACCTGCTTCATAGCAGGAGAAACCCCTCGGAGTAGTGCACCAACCCCCCATACCTGGCAGTCCCGCTGGCAAGAGGGGTAACTTGAGTACCCTGGGGTGCCCAATTTTTATATTTCTTAGTTATTCTCTTAGTTTCACATATATTTGGTAATGTCTGTCCCCTGGTCAGCTTACCTCTGTTAAATATAAAACATAACCTGCCAGGCCACCTCTTTTAACAATAAGACCCGGTCCCAAGTGCTAGATGTTACTCCCCCACAACTCGCCTACTCCTGAATTATACTGCATCCATTGCAAGAGAACCAACCACACTGTGGACTTTTGGCGCTTACTCCAACGTAAGGTGGCAAAAGATCAGTTAGTATAGGTCAAGAAAACCCTATACTGACGGAAAACAAGAGCCTCAAGACCCTTGTTCAAGTTCTAGCTCTATCCCCAGAACTTCAGGTTATTTTGTGTTAGCTGCCACATCAGAAATTGAAGTCTCACTGTCTATTCAAGGAAAAAAAAGTCTCCAGCTTTCTTACTTTTATGTTGGTCAGTTACCCAAACAGATTTTGGTGGTCAGCTCTTCTATAGAAAGCCAAGCCTTGGCATATAAAACTTTTTAATGCATTGAATAACCCTGATATTGGCCACAGCAGAATACTTCTCTTACTTCGCTGCAAATCCTTACTGACAGTCTACTAGCTGTTAATTCCCAGTTCAGATCTTTGATGGTTTTAGTTGAGGTAGTTATACATAAAATCAAAGTACTGGCGATAATTGACAGAGGTTCTACAGTTAATATTATTTCCTCCCGACTTATCCAAAAGATAAATATGGCTCTGGTCTGATCCATGATGCTGAATATGGGACGGCAGGTAGTCAGTCTACTAAGGCAATTGGAGCATATTCTGCCTTACCCTTCAATTCAGGAAACTATTAATTACAGCCCCCGCCATTGTTCTAGAAAATGATAATCATAAGTTGCTTAATGTGGTCTAATTGATTTGGGAATTTAATTGCATCATCAAACATAGGAAAAGTACCTATACCTACTAGGGTATCAGATTCAATTAATATTTGAACTCCCAATCATAAGTAAAGGAGCCCCAAAAAATGGACATGCCTTCTTGAATACCCCTCCTCTATTTGCAAAGTTGAATACCAATTCTTTGGGGGAAAAAAGTTAACCCCTGAGGCTGTGGACACCAAAGCTGGGATCCCTCACTATACCCCTTATCCTATCACAATACCCTCTGGCTCACAAGTTATTGTGGATATGGGAATTCAGATTCTCACCCCTCCCAATCAAATTTTGGAGCTTAGCGGACACCCAGACCCTTCTATAAAGGAAGCATTGACCTGCAAGGGATTTTGGACTCAGCCTATAGAAAATCTATCTCTATTCTCTTAGAAAATTTAACCGCTGAAAGCATAAAGTCCCTTATCATGTCCCTATTGCCTATGTAAAACTATGTCACATTGAAATTATTGCCAATGTGAGTTGTTCCAGCTCGCTACAAGATTTAGGATTTAATCCCTCTCCTACCATAGCTCTTATTGAGAGTAGAATTGGGGACAATCTCACCCTTAATGAACGCCAGCATGTCAAAAATCTCCTGGAGGAGTATGGCAATATCTTCTCCTCGGGACCAAGTAATATGGGAAAATGTCTGGGGTAAATCACTAAATTGAGACGGGGGCTCATCCTCCATTCATATCGTTACCATACTGAAAATCCAAATTGGAGGAGGCGCAAGTGGCCTTAGAGTTACAGCAACTGTTGAAGGCTGGTTTACTAGTGTCTTCTAAAAGCCCATGGACTTCCCCCTCTTTTAATTCAGAAGGAGGATGGTGGCCACCGTGTTGTCATTTATTATCATACCTCAACTCTATCACTCACAAAGACAGATATCCCTTGCCACATATAGATGACTCTTTAAGCTTGATGTCAGGGTCCAATTATAAATCAGCTATGGATCTTGCCAGCGGGTGATGGCAAGTAGATCTGTCCCCAGAAGATTGTGAAAAATGCGCGCTCACCAAAGGCGAAGGATTATTTGAGCCACTCAAATGCCACAGGGGTTGTGTAATGCCCCTGCTACCTTCTAACGCTCCATGGACGGACTGTTAGGCGATTTAAAACGGTCTTGCGTACTTTATCTTGAAGATATTAATGTTTTTTCAAGAATCTTTACTGAACATCTAGATTACCTCAGGCAAGCCTTTCAGCGGTTATGGAAATTGTTGTTAAACTAAAGCCAACAAAATGCTCTTTCTTTCAAGGTGATATGGATTTTTTGGGTCATAAGGTCAGTAAAGTTGGAATATCCCCAAGGGATGACAAGGTCTTTTTCGTTGCTAAGATGGCCTCCCTAAATCTCTATTAAATGTACAAATCTTCCTAGGGATGGTAGGATATTATTGCTAATTTATCTTCCACTTTGCAGATACCTCCGGCTCTGGTGTATCTACTGAAGAAAGGGATACCCTTCCAATTGAAAGAAGAGCAACAGCAGGCTTTTTGATATGCCACGCATCTCTCTCCCATTTTCCAGTACATATTCACCTAAATTTTGATAAACCCTTTCTCCTCTTTACTAATACGGCAATATGCCATTGGAGCTATACAAATCTAAACATGACAAAAACTTAATGGACCATCCCATCGTCTACTAAAGCAATACCTTATTGAAAGCCAAACGCAATTATAGCATTATGGAACGTGTATGCTTAGCAGTCCTGCTGGCCATAAAGAATTTCTAACCTTATTTATAAGGGAAACATTTTAATAATATTACTGATCACGCTTCCTTATGATGGATAAATCAAATGATGGACTATAACGGGAGATTAGCTCAATGAGCGGTAAAACTTCAAAAGTATGATTTCTCTATTATCCACTGACTAGGGCCTATTCACCAAAATGCAGATTGCCTATCTTGGATCCCCATACTAACATTAATGGACCCTGAAGAGGATTATCTCTATGTATTATAACCCAACCACACTTATGAAAGGATGCATCCCCAACCCTTCATAAGGAATTATTGAAAAGATCAGCAAATATCCAAGTCAAAAATGGCCAATTGTGTAAACTTGTGTCTAAAAATGGGTACCTTATGTAAGACTTTCACATCAAAATTGATGTCATATTAGAGGGACATTTCCAAATAGGCCACGTGGAATTTGGAAAGCCTATCAATGGCTTAAAACTCAATGTTATTGGGAAGGAATGCTTGTATCAATCCAGGATGTATTAAATCATGCCTATCATGAAAAAGTCAGGCTGGACCTATTCAATGATCTCAACATCCAGTGGTTCAACACTGTGAACCCTTTCATACCATTATCACTGATGTCTTGGGACCTCTCCCTCAAGCCTCTAATGGTTATTGGTTCCTCCTTTTAGATGTGGACCATTTAATTAAATGAATCGAAGCTGTATTGCTACCCTCAGCTTAGGCAAAGGCTACTGCCACATTTTTGTACAATAGGATTATTACCCAACATGGGTGCCTTAACATCCTTCTTTCTGATAATGGCAAAATTTTGCAAACGCTGGTGAAAAATTTAGCCGACCTGATGGGAACCACACAGGTATTCTTCACTCCCTACCATCCGGCAACCAATGGAAAGGTAGAGCGTATAAAAGTACTCTAACTGCAACCCTCCAGAAAATGGCTATGACTGACCCCCTTCACTGGCCCCAAAATTTTACTGGTGCAATTCTGGCCTATAATTTTAGCTACCATTGAATAATTTAGATGTCGCCATTGCAAGCGTTATATACTAGAAATCACCATCTGCCTTCTAAAGCTCAGTCTATGCTTGACCAAGCCTCTCCCAAATCCCCTGAAGTCACTATGCGAAGTATTGCAAATGAAATTATCGGACTTCAGGCCCTGGCTTTTAAAACTTGTCCACTACAACCAGTAGAGAAACTGCCAATTTAATGATATTAATGAACCTTTGCACAACTTCCAACCATGTGGCCTAATCCTATTCTACCATCACCAGCCTGGACGTCATGACAACAAATTGGGCACCAATTGGTCAGAGTCCTACCAAGTCATATACAGATGGGGCAATAAAACACTTGATTGTATAGGTTGTTCAAAGTACAGTTGTAAGCCGCATACATAAACGCTTTCTCCATCCATTCCCCCTTGCCAAGATCTAGAGGAGAGTATTGTCAGGATTCCTACCTAAACGGTAGATTCAGATGTGTCGCTGATGAGAATTGATCCTGATATGACCATATAGCCCAAACTCCTATTGAGATAGTCCCCAATGAAATTAACAACTATCAAAGTCAGTGGATCAACCCCAATTTAAGCGGTTGACTAATGCTCCCTCAAATCTACCTAATCCTGGGATTCAAACCCAATATATGCAATGAGCACAGAATATTCAATCAAAATAGTTGGACTGCCACTGAATCCCCAGTTGGTTTATTTTAATAAATCTAAGCTTGTTTGTTTGGATTTTCACAGAGAAAACTCACCAATTACCCTTATATTTCTGCTACTAAGCTTAATAAACTTTACTTTTTTCCCTCCCTTTTGCAATTTTTAGACAAAATTGTAGTTTATTAAATTTGCTTCTCCAGCCCTAGTAGCTGGTTAAAGACTTTTTGACCGAGAAAAAGCAAAAGGTATTCATCTATCACCATTGGGCTTTGGATAAACTGGCCTTAAACAATTAAGGAATTCACGATATCACTCCCTGTGATCCCAACACCTCTATTTTTTATTAGGGACAAAAACATATTTAGGACTTACCACTCAAGGAACTATATCCTGGGTGAAGATTTTCTGGCCAAAGAAAGTAAAAACCTATAATTAACCACCTAGGAAATTTGGGTCTCCTGGCCTTAAAATAAAAGTATAAGTGGTCTAAGACCCTTTGTCCTGACAAAGTTGGTGCTCCCTACCAAGTATACCCTGAGTTTATGGTGAAACTATTATTACAATGAGCAATAATGATTTGGCATCAGATCCCTTTTTGGATCAGGAATGCCTTGAACTCTTGGAGTTTTTTCCCAGTGTGATATGTAGGTTGGAGCAAAGAATGCTCACCATTGAGCAACATTAACTTGAACCTTAAGATGTGACTACTGAGCTAAAAAGCAAACTTATGTCTCTTAACCCCGCCATTACCATTAATCAGTCCTATGTGCCACCCATGAAGGGTAGAATCAATAAATGAAGATATCAATGTCTTACAAAGTCAAGTGGACGCTCTCTACCCTCATAAATCTTCCAGATATAGCAGTTCTTCGTTAGGTGTAACCCACCCCCAGTTTCAGTTCACGTTGTTTGACCTTAACCCTCCCAGTGGCACGTTCAAACTGTCATTCATTGAGAAGTACATCCTAGGCAAAGGGGATTCTTCTCTTTCCTGTTTTGTTACAAAAGTGCTTTGAAAGAATCCACCAACACCCTTCAGCTCAAACATCTAATTAATTGTCTTAGTAATATGGCTCAAGACATTATGGTACCATATTTAATGCATTGCCATACTTGGAATGAAGCCAAAACTGCCTTGTTCCAGGAATTTGGGAGTGACCTAACTTTAGCTAAAATAAAAATAAACTTTTATGGGAATAAGCCTTAATTGGGGAGAGACTATCAATGAATTTACATAAACTTTTACCTCGAAGCTCAAACGTTGGTTGCAGGAAATCATATTACGTTAAAAAATGTTATCACTGACTCATTTTCAGCATTTACAAATATGCCTAGTATCCTACTCTATCTTAAAGCGGTGAAGTCTAATTTGACGTCTCTCCTTCATATCAAAGAAGCCATCTTGGAGATCTCTGCAAACCTAATCAAACCCAATGGGCCCTCTTGTTTTGATATTTATAAAACTCAGCCCCAAATTTTAGCAGTTACACCTCCCAGTTCACCTACCACCAAGCTATTCTGCAGTTATTGTAATAGAATAACCATACTGTAAAATTTTGTTGAATCCTTCAACATAAGTCAGCAAAAGATCAGTCAGTATAGGGCAGGAGGCTCCCTATGCTGACGAAAAAAAAGTTCCTCAAGACCCTTGTACTAGCTCTAGTGCTATACCAAGCACCTCATTATGTTTTGTGTTAGCTGCGCATTTGGAAATTGACATACCCCTTTCTATTTTTTTATTTGGGGAAGGTCAACCAGGGGACATACACTTCTAATGTAATGATGATAAAATAATAATAATATGAATACTTTAAAGGACACCCCAGAGGGTTCATAGCCACTCCTGTTGTCAGCCAGGACCGCTAGGTTTAAGATAATGGGGGATTCATGCCGACTTGTACTTGGATACAACATGAGTGAAGGAATGAGTCATATTTAGGAACCATATGAGAACCACGAGTTGATTAGCCTTCTGTTGCGTGGGGTCATGTTGCAAATAACCACGCATGAAAATGTTCCGATATATGATAGTAAAAATGATTGATGACTTCTTGGAGGGTAGGCGTTGTTCCAAAAAAAATCCAATACTATTGTATGGATTGTCCGTAGTGCTATTGCTACTATTAGTGCCTGTAAAGATGGATGAATAGAAGACTTCATGTTGAGAGCATACATGTTTCTAGCTAAACTGAACGATTGTCCATTACCTTGGCGGAATAAGAGAATGACCTCTTTCCAGATAGCTACCAATATTAGACATTGTTCTAGGCGGTGTAATAAGATTCCATATTAACCACATATTGTTCATGAAGAATGGCGGCATTTAATCGTTCTGCCATGTGTACAATTTACGCATTCATCTTCATACATATGCACAGAACCTGGGTTGTATTAGTGAGTGGCGTGTGTATCTCCAGACCATCCTTTGGGTCTTAAGGCTGTATGGTATGTCCATTAGATCTAGTTAATAAATCCTGGCAATGGTACTCAGGTTTTGAATTATCATGTTGTTTGAAACTACTTGGTCATTAACTTCTTGTCTGTGAGCTAGACTTTGGCGACCTCAGTGACTGGTCTGGCAACTTATGTAGATATTCCACTCTGCTCTTCTAATGGCTAGAAGTAGTCAGTTAAATTGTACATGAGTGCCATGAAGTACTGCAGCAGTTGGATGAAAATCCAGATACTTAATGAACGTTTTTGGATGATTTGAATTTCTTATTTTGAGCGCTCGTGCAAAGTTTGATCTTGCTGCTCTGGTCCAATGTATGTCTGAAAGTCTGGCTAGTCACCTGAGCTATCCAGGATCCTAATATAAGTGACGTTTGTTCTACATAATTAGTTATCTCCATACCTCCATTCCTCCTAGGGCCAAATAAAGTTTAAAGGCGCACAGGGGTATTTTGGTCACACCAAAGCCATCCCTCTATTAAGGCATATATTGTTGAAAAAAAGATAGTGAAGATTGATTACATGGGCAAAAAAACCAGATGATTGATAAAATCATGGAGTTGGCTATCATACTCGTCCAGTTAGACCAGTATGATGTCCATGCAAGGAGGCAATGCATTTTTTTATTTTATCTAGGAGATGATCCTCCATCACGGTGTTGGCATACCCCTTGCCTCTAACTATACCTCCAAATGGCGGACAGGTCCTGCTGCCAGCTTGGTAATGAAGGGAAGTTCTAGTGGGGTAATTGGTGATCTTTGCCTCCTAGGTCTGGTGGGGAGTCTTGAGTTTATATTAGTCTGCTGACCCAAGGTGGATGGAGTCTGATGGATTTGATATTTTCCCAGGAGTATAATTTCAATTTTACAGTATTAAGTGACACATTACCGATGGATGAGTATTCTTGCATTGTTTTCTCAAGTATTTGAGCATCCTGGTTGCTTGATATACCCACCACACATTCTTCAGTGTAATCCATATCATCGACTGGTGGTTGGCCCTGAAAATTAATTTCATTGATTTGGCATTTATATTCCGGATTAGAAGATTAATACTAAAATTATATATTAAAGGGCTTAGAGGGACCCTTTGTCTAAGTCCCTCTGTAAAAAACTAGGTTAATTATAAAATCTGCTCCACGCACAGCCATAGTGGCTGACTCTGTGAAAAACATCACACAGTTTATAAAACCTATTTGGGGTTTGAATTTTTAAAAGGCAGGCCCTCAGATAAGTCCAGTTCACCCTGTCATAGCTTTCTGTTGATCAAAAAAATGAGTGCTCCAGATGCTTTATATTGGCAGACATTTACATCTGTGTGAGTATTGTCCCATATGGATCTTCTGGGGACAAATCCATATCGCGATGAGGATATCACAACAGTTGCAATTTTTCCTAATCGTTTAACCATAATTTTTGTGAATATTAACTTTTCTTTCTCGTTGCAAACACTTTTGCAACCTATTCAATTCAAGACTAAATCTAGTTTGATAATCTCTCAGAGGAGATTAGTCTGCGCCCATGTCAGTGAGCAGTTGGGCAAGCAAGGTAAGAGGAGCAGGCGGAAGGCCCGCGGCCTCCAACGTTCGAAAACGCCCCAGAGAATCTGGCAGAATAGACAAAAATCTCAAAAAACCGGTGGTCACAATTTCCCCAGAGATACTCGTGTGGCAAGCATGATGCAACCAGTACATCAACATGCCACACTCCCAGCCACTTTCGTCGGTAGAATTCAGAGTCTGTGTGTATCTGGACATCCAAAAAATGGCCTTATGGGAAAAATTTTGTGAAGATGTACACAAAATTTTCCCAACCGCGGTGTACGTTGCACCTCACTCCATGTCGCACGGTTGGCTGAACCTAGGTTTTGAAAGCAAAATAGCAGCAGATGAGGCTGCAGCGGTGTGCATAGTGGTCAACCTCCCTGAAGGGCAATGGGTCATCGAAACCAAATGCACCAAATGGGCAAAATCAAACCAAATTTTCCTCATGTTTGACTTTTTGCCTAATATATAAAACGTGACATTTTGGAGCAACACCTGAAAGATGGTCTCGCCATATACGGCGAAATACAATCTTTCAAAATGCAACGCTTCATGCTGATGCCACACCTGTGCACCGGCAAAGCCATTGCAGTTCTGACCCCAACTGAGGAGATTATGAAGGACCTAACCCAGATCCTGCACTCCACTTTTATTGATATCGCAGGGCATACCACCCACCCATTCTGGGTAACCGTGGACAGCGCGCCCCCCATTTGCACCCACTGTGAGGCGTTCAGCCATAAGGCAGATGAATGACCCATCAAGGAGGGCGTCACATTCCAAGAGCACCCCTTGGCAGCCATGGCCAGCGGAGAGGCGCACTATGAACCAACTGCAAGCACCAAGGAGGCTTTTTCGAGGGAACACAAGGCTGCTACCTATTGGTAAAGCCCATCTCCCCACAGGAGTGGAAGAAGGCCAAGCAGGCCCATAGGGCTGCAGCCAAGGAAGCGGCCAAGGCCACCACTGCCATCCCACAATCACAACGCCAGGAGGACATGGAGACCTTCACAGCAGAAGCGACTCAGGAATCAATCATCCAATCAGATTGGGAAGTCCATGCCGAGTGGGCCACTCAATCCAAGGATCCAATGAAAGATTTGATCTCACCCAATCGCTGCACCCAAGCTCCAGTCAAAACTGACTTGGGACTATCCCAACTTAAAAAATTTTTTTGCCCCGCTTGACGGTGCACCAAACTCATCCGCACCACAAAAAATTCATCTGACGTTGGGAAAACAAAAAGTGAAGGCCAAAGCCAATGCGACTCTTTCCGCAAAATTTCAACAAAACCCTGATAACGTTGCTGCTAACACCCGCGCTGCTGTGAAAGCCCATGGGAACCTGGAAGAGGCTGGTGGGCCTGGGGGCCCACCCTCACACCCAAGGTGTGATGGGGGAAACCTTCACTTTAGGGACATTGAATATCGCCGGACTCAAGGCCTCCTCATCCTGGGCTAGGAAACTGAGTTTTTTACAACATAATTTACCCGTGGATATTCTGGCCATCCAGGAGTCCCACTGTCCATGAGGCTCCAAGGAAGCTTGGAAAACAATGCTCCTCCCATCCCTATCCTTTTGGTCAAAGCACTGTGGGGTGCTATTTCAGAAAAATATTTTTTTCGAATTCACATCCTCAGAAACATTCCTAAATGGCCGAGTGCTCATCGTCACCTTCTCGTGGGCTGATGTTACACGCAATTGTCAACATCTATGCCCCAAACAGTGCACATGAGCGTCAGGAATTTTCTCATCGATCAAATCCCTTCCGCTACCCCCTTATTCTTTCCTAGTTAGCAACATGAACTGTTGGCTAACCTCACCAATGGACCGGTGGTCTCCCTCACCCCACGCCCCACAGGGTCACATAGAACTATGCGTTCTAAAAGCCACCCTTGGGTTAATGGATGCACTGTTATGACATGCCCCACTGCTCAAAAACATGATGCATCCCCATGTCCACAACGGCCAATTAAGGTCCATGACCTGCATCAACCTCATTCTAACACCGGCGAAATTCCAACCCCACATCTCCCACTTCAAAACAACAAAAATGGAATTCTCTGACCACCAACTGGTCTCGATAACCTACCACTTACCCGTCACAGTTGCAAAGGCCCCACATTGGTGCAAAATCCACCCCCTGAGCTCGCATCACCAGGATTTTCCATGTGGGTGGAAGAGGCAACTTTGGCAAAATCATTTGTTGCACCGTTTTGCGTGGACCCCATTTCCACATGGGCAACTTTAAAAGAGGACACCATCCGCCACTACTGCCATCTCTCCTCCAGATGCTCACGAGCCACATCGGTGGTTATCTCACGTGCTCTGGCAGAATTGGCCCACTTGGAGTCCAACATTCCAGCCACAGGATACAGCCCTGCATGGGGCCAGAAGTGGGCGGAGGCAGCCATCCACCTCAACGCACTTGAAAGGCAACACAAACATTGGGTTTGTGTCCAATACAGGGCCACACGCATCACTAAAGGCGACAAGTGCACCGCATACTTCTTAAAAAAATATTTGCACCACGCCAGAGCGTGGCCTGCACACAGGTGTGAAGATCAGATAATTCCATTGCGGACACACTGGCCAAAGTGGCAATCAGATTGCAAAAATATTACTCTGAGTTATACTGAGATGAACCAATTCAGCTGGCCAAAATGGCGGAATTTCTTGACTGAGCTCATATCCGCACCATTTTCTGATACCCAAAAATAATGAATTTAATTACTCCGAACGAATTATGGACAGCCATTCGTGGTGCGCCAAACTGAAAATGCCCAGGCCCAGATGGCATTCCATATGAGTTCTACAAAAAATATTTCAAATATATATCCCCATTGCTGCTAGCCTCACTTAACCAAAGCCTGTTGGAAACGCGCCTCCTACCAGGAGGACATGAGGCCTTTACTGTCAAACTCTTCAAGAAAGGGGATAAGCTTGACTTGCCAACTGGCGCCCCATTTCTCTAACAAACACAGACACCAAAATTATAATAAAAATCATGGCTAACCGTTTAGGTACTATAGCATCTGCCACCATCTCCCCAGAACAATTCAGTTTCATCCCCAGAAGGTCGATTTGGGATAATGTGCACTCTGTGGCTAATGTATGTCAGTCCACAGCCTCTGGGGCACTGGTATTCTAGGACCAACAAAAGGCCTATGATAGAGTAAACTGGGAATACCTAAGGGCCTGCCTCCATCAATTCCGCCTACCCCCTGCTTCATCAACTGGGTAATGCTGCTCACGGAATCTGCGACAATGGCAGTGCGTGGCCCAGGCTTCCTAATGGAAGTAGTCTGCCCTCAAAGGGGCTTGCGACAATGGGACCCCCTCAGCCCACTCTTATACAACTTCAGCCTTGACCCACTACTGCGAAATGTGAATGCCCAACTCACTGGGGTCCATGTGCCAGGCCAAACCCCAGTCAAGATGATGGCATTTGCAGATGATTGCGTGGTGGGGGTGTCTAATAACAAAGATGCACGCGCGCTTGAAGCCCTCATCCAGGAATATTCCCGGGTAAGCAACGCGGCACTGAACGCCTCCAAAACTGAAATCATCCTCCTTGGTCGGTTTCAGAACTGCTGGGCCCCAGCAAGTAGTTCCCAACCTGGCCCATCTGCTCGCCCACATCCACGCCTTACTAACTCAACACACACCGCTCCACTGGTGCTCCCCTTCGTGCCAGGTCCTACCATAGGACCAGTGCGCCATCTGGGCGTGTGGATGGAGGCAGGCGGATATGCGTCAGCAGTAATGGAGTGCCATATACTGGACAACGTGACGAAGCGAATCGCCTCTCTCAGAGCCCACCCTACTTCCCTTACTGGCAAGGTTGTTTTAGCCAATTCTATGCTCCTATCCAAAGTCTGGTTTGGAGCCCACACCATCCCTTCTCCCCAAGCTTCTTCAAATCCATGTATGCTTTGCTTCAAGGATGGCTTTGGTCAGGCCGCCCTCCACCAGTACGGCTAGAGGTCATGTTTGGCCCTCATCATCAAGGTGGTTTGGGCCTGAGTTGACTTCAAAGCCCATGCTGCCAAGATCCTGGGCACCTGGATCGCGGCCGTCACCACTCCTACACTCCCATCCCAACACTGGTCCTGCGCGGCCTGCTCCAACTTCGCCCGAGCCTTGGGCCTCAACAATCCATCGAACCCCCACTCCCTGATGAAATACCTCGCATCACACACATCAGCCACAGGTCCTCACGGGACTAAAACCCACTACAAACGAATCCTACTCTCCATGCGAAGCGCAGAGTGGAGAATTCGTATTAGTGGACATACAACCAAAGAGGCCGCCCCTCTCCTCAGTTCACACAAGAGAGTACAGGGCTACCCATCCATGATGGCGTGATCCCCATTCGACCCCATGTCCTATCCAGGGTGGACTACCTGGACATGATGGACATCCCTTATTCCACTGAGACCCAAAAGACTATCTGGAAATACGCACACCTTCCTCTGTTACAGCCTCAAGTCTGCTCCCATGTGTGGCGCTGCCTGAGGCGGGTGTATCGTACAGTTGAGCGCTCTAACGCTTTACACTCATCCTGTGTCGTGTGTGGCCAGTATAAAACGCTGTTCCACCGCCTGAAGAAGTGCCCCACCTCTAAAGTGATATGGCGCGAGGTTCAACGTCTGCTGGGCCAGGATCAAACGCATCCCTTCAGTCTGTCAAGAGATATGTTTGCTTCATCAATGGCCTCCCCCTTCCACCCTCCCTCCGTGCTCTGGTGGTTGCAATCGCCATGTGGACTATCCACACGATTGTCTTGGATACCATCGCTGGCTCCATCCCCACCCTCCCAGAAGCTGTCCACAGATTCCGGTCTCATTTGGTGGACCATTTTCAAGCGTGGATGTTTGGACACCTCCCACCATGTCGCCGACAGCTGGTCTCCTCCTGGTTCCCAGTCTGTTTCATCAAATCAGACCCCTTCCTCCACACGTGCTCAATAGTGGCTACGGCCCCTTCATACGTTCCCTCCCCCTCCCCATAAGTGGCGTTCCTGATGGCAACAAGAGATAGCATCGCTTCTCTGGGGTGCCTCCCATGGTACTAAGTTTGTCTTTCCTGAGTCATATTTGAAAGTGTCTGTCCCATGGTCGGCCTTCCCCGCAATAAATGTAAATTTAAGTTTTAAATAATTTTTGTGAATATTTTGGTATCATTGTTGGTTAGGGAGATTGGGAGTCAAATGGAAGGTTTAGTCTGTCTCCTTTTTTTTAATAAAGTGACAGTGTAAGCTTCTTTGCCTTCAGGTAGGAGGAATGTTTCTATAATGCACTTATTCATGGAGGCTAAAAAAATATTAGAAGTGTTATTAAAAATATTCTAAAATAAAATTAATTGGGAAGCCCATCAGGTCCAGGGCATTTCCTCATGATGTACCACACACTGCTTCCCATAATCCTCACACAATTAAGTTAGTAAAATTATTGGTTTGAGCCGCGATGCCAATATTTGCATAGTGTAGGAATATTTAATTTTTGTTAGTTTGACCATGTCAGATTTATATAAATTAGTGTAAAGCCTGTGTAGAAACTTTCTTTTACCACTCGAAGTCAATTTTGAGCAATTTTAAATCTAAGTTTTATTTTCCACAGCCGTCTACCCAAACCTATTCTTTGATGTCCTTGGCTCCGCCGCCTGCCACCCCAGTGTGGGGCAGTGGTGCACCCCCACCTAGCGTTTTCTGCCCCATGGGCAAGCATGTTTGGATGGGCTCAAACAGCCCACCCACTGCTTACAGCCGTTTTGTCCCCCCACGGGACTTAGCGCTCCACCTGGCGCACGTCCACCCTTCTCGCCCCCATCCTCTCGCCCTCCCTCGCTCCGCCATTCGCTATTGCCTCAGAGTAATCTATGGGCGTTTGTTCCCATATGCTGATAAGGCAATTATTGACATAGCCACTGCAGCCTTTGCGCTAGCTGGCTTTATAGACTTCCGCCCTTTTAAGGGCTACTTTGACATTGGGTTCCAATCTGAGGAGGACGCTGAAGCGGCAGCACAAACTCCTCTATTTTATAAAAAAAACCCCATTCCCACAACCCGTACTTGCCTCCCTTCAGACACCACGCTGGTGGTATCCTTTGCAAATCTCCCATCCCACCTTCCACCCCAGGCTTTGTATGAACAGTTGGTCACAGGGCTTATGGCTTATGGCTTATGGCACTCAGCCCAACCTCATCTTTGCCATTCCATCTGGTGCAGAGCGCCTTGCTGCTCCTCGTGCAACAGCCACCATCATCCCACACCACCCTACCATAGCCCAACAAATTCCACCCCGCGCTAGTGTGGCTGCAGCGCCTGATCATTTATTTTGGGTTCTGGTCAATAATGGTAGGCAGATTTGTTCCCTCTGCTTTGGCCTTGACCATGCAAAAAAAGCATGCCCTCAGGCCAATTCCGCGGCTGCGGCTTCTGAGCCCCCTCTGGAGGTTCAGTATGGGGCGCTTTGCTGCCCCCTCCCACCCTCAATCTCGTTCAGTGGATCCACATGGAAATCAGCCCCCCCCAAAACCTCCAGCCTCACTCTCCCACCTAAATCTATCCCAGCCAATCAGAGCAATGCTTGGACCACCATTGGCACCTAAGCAGCCGCCCATTCGCCCAATCCCACCCACCCAGATTTAAACGCCACTATTCCAGTGAACTAAAATCCATGGGATCTATTGGCTGAGACTGACGAATCAGGTAATGTCCTCATTAGTAAGCATACAGCTCAACCTCTCTGCCAATTTGTTTATGGTTGGGCATAATTTTTTCTTCCTGACTTTGATGAATCTCCTACCCCTCGCCATTTCGCTCCTCTGCCCAATACAGCCCCCTTTCAAAGTGACCACCAGCTCGCCTTAGCTGCAGTGGCCTCTCCTCGGTGCCCGAAACTATGCACTGTGGTAGCCCAGTCAGTGGCTCAGTTCCAGCATGGCCTGCCCACCCTCTTCTTCCCCCCAACTTCCCTGAATCTGCCTGCAGTGACATCTCAAAACTATTTGATGATGCTGAAGTTGCTGTTATGAATGTCGCAACACTTGTTTCATTCAACCCCTCAGCCAAAATCACCCGCCACAGTATCTCCCTTTTCACCCAACTTCCTGAAGCCCGCAAAGATGTTGAAGTTCTCCTCGCAGCTTTTGTTAAAAAAACTTTCCCGTCATTATCTTGATGAGGAAGTGGAAAACTCTTACTATGCTGATTTCCACCCCCACTATGCGGATGCCCCAACGCCCTGGCTCTCTGCTCTGGTCTGGTACTGTAACCAACATCCCATGATCGAGGTGGGTCCTTCTGAAAACCAACCCCCGACCCCTCCTCACCCTCTACATGGTGGGCTAGCGGTTTCAGCTTCCCACTTGGTTAGTAGTTTTATTTTGTCATTTTGGTTGTTGTGATTCAGTACTGTCCGTCCCCTGGTTGGCGTACTTTGAATAAACTTGAAGTGTAAAACCTATGTACTTCAGTCATGACTTCCATGGATGTTTCTGCTATTGATGTTCCAGTCGTTGGGCCTTTGTACAGGCTACTGTGTTCTTTTGGGCGTAAAATTGACGAAAAAATAACACAAAAAGGTTTCTCCATCTTTTAGGTTTTTTGCTCTGTATTGAACAACGCGGTGTTGATGTTAACGTTTTAAGGTGCTTAAGCGTGAAGAAACCTCTGCCCATTTGCGTCCCAGTCCTTGGCTGTATCCTGTGTGTGGTACATTGTTTTTCAGCTGATCAATTTAAGCCAAAGTGCGTTTAATGATGGTGAAGCTTCCCTGTATCTTTTTGATGCTGAGTTTAATATATAATATTGTTGATTTTATTGAAATTTTCCCATATGATCAGTGGGTTTCAACAAAAAATGTTTAAAAATCCTGGGTTGAGGATATTTCCTCCACCAAGGAGAGAAATTTCAATTTGGCTAAATTTTCTGGGCATATTATGCACTACCTGAGTGCTTGTATAATTGTTTTCGCTGATGTGAAGGGCACCAAAACTAGCCAGTGGTCAGAATATTCAATTTTTGTGATATTAAATTTATAAATTTGGAGTTGGAAAATTAGCAGTGCAAGTATTAGGTCTATTTGTTTCATAGAAATAAGTATATTATTGTGCACATGCGTGTGTGTCATGATATGCAGAAGAGGCGATCATTTAGGTAAAGTATCATATAGGAACAAGTTAGCTTTAGCATGCAAAGTTTCACATGCCCTTGTGGTGCTATGTTGTGTGTGGTTATTGGTTGGTTTCTGGGTTAACAGGCAGTTCATGTCTCCCATGCGAAAGCATTTCTGGAAGATGTAGATGTTTCAAGGCCAATAGAAATTCACAACGCTCTTTTGCGCAGTTTGATGCATACACACTGGATATTGTGTGCATTTCTTCATGCCATGTGAAGGTAACAGCAAGTACACAGGTATCCAAAACGAATTTTTATTAATGAATTTACAATTTTGGTTTTCACATACTATCACCCCACAGTGTTGTGACCAAAATGATACTGTTGGAAAGAGCATGTTTTCCCATTCCTCCTCCTCTCCCTGTGGACAGTGGGTTTCATGCACTGCCAGGATATTCACAGGGGGTTACTCAGGAGATTTAAATTATTGGCCCAGGACGTTAAGGTCTTGAGTCCCACTATGTTCAGCGTCCCTATCTCTATTGAGATGCCCAGTGCGCCTCAGGAGCAGTTAGTTGGGCCCCCAGCCCTACTACCTCACCCTCTATGCTCACCTTTGCATCCTTGCTGCGGGTTCCATAATGACTATTAGGCACTTGGGTATATTCTTCCCCTTTTACTACTTCTATTTTTGTTCCCTTCTTGCCTTTGTTGGCTTTCAATTTATCATTGTGGTGCACTTGTGCGTTCTCTTTAGGTGCAGTTATGTCTGACGCATTTAATTGTTGATTTTCAATCCCGTTTGGGTTGTAATTCTTAATTTTGGGGATTTTCCATACCCCTGTGCTGACAAATTTGCTTCTAAATTGGGTTCCACCAAATCCTGTTTGTTTGGATTGGTTACTTGGTTTTCTGGGCATTTAATTGACTCATTGTTGCTAATTCTTTCATGTCTTCCTGAATCTGTTCATATGAAATGGATGATTTTGTCAAGGCAAAGGCCTTGGCAGCGGCTAACTTGAAAGCCTGTTTGGCTATTTTCCGCAACTTTGGTGAAATGGGTCAGTAATTTTATATTGTCCAAATTCTCCCCGGTAAAATGCTTGTGTGGTATCAGTAATTTTGGCATACTCTGAGTTATCTTTGCCCATTTCCTATTCACATAATTCATTTTTCTTAGGCGTTCTTTTAAGGGACAGATATGAATCTTGTGCCCAAAGGCCTGACAGTAGTTGCATATGGGTGGCGCACTCTCCAATGTTGCATGGAATAATTGGAAATTTTACTGTCAGTAATTATGAATGCAATATTGATTTTTTTGAATCATCCACTACCTACAGGTTTGGGGAAATAATTGAAATTGTTTTACCTGTGCTAATGGTTGGTATCGGCTGAAATCTTTGCATCTTGAACTATTTAATTTCTCCATAGGATTCCAAGCACTCCCATAGATGGCGTTAAGCTACTGTGCGCGCCAGTGTTGTCAGAAGATAGTTGAGATTTATAAATATATATTTGGATTATGTCCAACGTGTACGTTTTATCAATACCTTTTGTTGGCCGTCAGGAAGGTCAATCACTACTCTGACATTTTCAGCTTTGTTTGCTTACTCCGCTGTCTCAAACCAAAGGTCCATCAAACCACAGCGGATAGTGCGGGTTGTCATGCACACAGCTTTCAAGGATAATTTTGGTTGGGCTTCGCTAAACTTTTCTTACATTGCCAGTGCCTCTGTTCCCTAAAATACATGGTCCCATGTTCAACCAACAACAGTGGTTGAGAGTGGGAAACTTCCATGTAACTGCAGAATTTACTAGAAAGTCCACAAAGCCTGTGGAGTGCAAAACCTTGGGGTTTTTATTTTTACTTTGGTTTTCATCTACTCCTGTAAGATTGGTGCCTTTAGGGAGGTGCAGATCCATGTCTGCTACCCTTTACCACATTTACCAAATCATATCATTGTTAATTAAACATGCTCATCTCACCTGGTGTTAAGTATTAAATTGTTCTGTTTTAATCAAATCTTTTACTTATAAGTGATAATAATTGGAAAAAAGCTCCTTTTGATGTACCCCTTTCTATTCAAGGAGATAGAGATTTTCATCTTTCCTATTTTCTATATTGACCAGCTATACAAACAAATCTTGGAATCTAATTTCTCTATAGAAGAACAATCATTAGCATATAAAACCTTCAAACCTATTGAACAGCCCTGAGCTTGGCCTCAGCAGAATCCTCCACTTGCTTTTCTACAAATCCCTGCTGACAGTCAACTAGCTGTTAATTCTAATTCAGATCTTCAAATAATGAGTTAAGGTTGTTGTAAATAAGGTTAAAGTCCTGGCGTTAATTGATACCAGCTTACCAGTTAACATTATATCCTCCCAACTTAACCAGAAAATAATAATGTTTCCATACTTGATTCACAAATATGAATATGAGATGGCAGGTAATCAGATTACTAAAGCAATCAGGGTGTATTCTGCCTTACCTTTCTGATATGGGAAACTTTTAATTAATGCCCCTGCTATCACGCTAGAAAACAAAACTATGAGTTGCTTATTTGAGTACAATTGATGTGGGAGTTTAACTGCATTATCAACCATAAAAGATACTTGTACCTATTAGGGTATTGTATTACATTAATATTTGAACTCCCAGTCAAAAGAGAAAATGCTTTAAAAAATGATCATGCCTCATCAAATATCCGTCAACCATTTTTAAAGTCAAATATCAAGTCTTATGTGAAAAACTATGTTACCCCAAGGCTGTGGACGCCAAAGCTGAGATCTTTCTATTCACCCCCATCCTATTAAGACACCATCTGGCTCACATGTTATTATGAATATGGGGATCAAGATTCATATCCCACCTAATCAAGTATTGAAGTTGAGTGGACACCCAAACTCTACAATCAAAGAAGCGTTGACCTGCCCTCAGATTTTAAAGTCCTACCTACTGGTTTTCTATATCCATCTTTCTAGGGAACATAACTAATTAAACCTTCCAAGTCCCTCAGTATTCCCCTATTGTTTATGTAAAACTATAATCCATAGAAAATATCGATGATGTGAGTGGTTTGGTTCCTTACAACATTTAGTATTTGATCCATTACTACTATATCTCTGTTGACAGTAAAATTGGAGAAAGCCCAACTCCTAAAGAACACAAGCACGTTTGATACTCCTTATGGAGTATTGCATTTTTTCCTCAATACTAGGTGACTAAGGGGAGTATTATAGCTTTTCTTTGCCGTTGCAATCATTAATTGCAACTGATTTGATTCAAGGCAGGTAAAGTTTAATAATCTGCACAGGGGAGTTGAGTATGCGTTCAATGCTGAGCAAGGGTTGTGCAAATGTGGTAAAAGGTCCAGGCTCAGTGTTTGCACCACCTAAAGCTAGTAAACGCCCTCAGGACACCGGTGGCCCTGATAAAAACAAAAAAACTGTTATAAATTTTAATGTAAATTTAGGAATGGCAAACTGAGTATAACCAGTACATCAAAACCCACACTCACAACCATTGTCATCAGTGGATTTCGGGGTCCAAGATTTTCTAGGCATTAATTTAACAGCTCTTTAGGAGAGTTTTTTTGGGACGTACACACCCACTTTTCAGAAGTTGTGTATGTAGTACAGCACTTGAAGACACACAGTTGGTTGGACCTCAGGTTTGAGACAGTGCAAGCAGCTGACGCAGCTGATGCAGCTGCACAGGTGCGTATGGCGGTCAATATCCCAGATGGTCAAAGGGTGGTTGAAACCAAGCGCACATGCTGGACAAAATCAAATCAAGTTTTTCGTAAAATTTGATTTGCTTTCCACAACCACAAGCATAAATTCCTTGAGAGTCATCTCAAAGGAGGACTTCAAAGCTATTGGAAATTAGTTTCTTTAAAATGCAAAAATTCTGCTCATGCCTGCACTCAGCATAAGTAAGGCTATCCTGGTGATCACATCGTTCTCAGAGGGTAGCCGAGGACCTAACTCAGATTCCACATACCACTACTTTCACCACCAATTGGTAACAGACTCAACTGCTCCACATAAAAGTTGACAGCGAACCGCCCATATGCACTCATTGTCAGGCGTTTGGCCACAAGATACACACATGTCCCACCAGAAAGTTAGTTATCCTGAATGAGGCTTTCTTGGAAGCAATGGGAGAGGGACAATGTGAGCTCACATTAGACTCTAATGTCGCCTTCCCATGGGGTAATCAGGGTGTTATATCCAGGTAAAAGCTGTGTCCTCACAAGAACAATAAAAGCCAAGTAGCAACGCTGAGCACAGGCTAAGACAGCGGCCACGGCAGCCTCCACCATCCACCCTCAACCAGACTTAAGATGACCAGGCTGAGTTTTCTGCTTTGGTGGAATTCCAAACTACCATCCAATCAGATGGGAGGACCCAGCCCTCACACCCACAAATTGCGCTTGGTACACATCCGCAGGATTCATGCACAACAAATGCAAGTTGATTTTTCAAACCAGAATTAGGTGATTTTTTTAGGGAAGGATCGTTGGACAATCTCGACAATGCACCACAAATCCTTAGTGACTCAAAAAATTACAAATATAAAAAATAAAAATAAAGAACCAAAACCATTGATAAAGCTGTGCTCAAACCTGGATACCTGTACACCTAATGATACGCCATCCTCAAACACTTGCGGCCAAAGACAGAAGGCTGAGTTTGCATGGCAGCAAGGAGTGGCAGGGCCTGAGGGGCCCTCCCTACATCCCTAAGGAGTGATGTGGGTATCCTTTACAATAGGGATGCTGAACATCGCAGACTCAAGGCCTCTCCATCCCAGGCTAAAAACTGACATCTAAAAATAATTTACAAGTGGACATCCTGGCAATCCAGGAAACTAACTGTTTACAAGGTGCTGAGGACACATGGGCAACTATGCTCCTCCCTCCCAATTCTTTTGATTGCTGCACTGTGGGTGCTGATATGGGCAAACCACAAGTTTAAATTTTAGAAAAACAACCCTTCTTGATGGACGTGTGCTTGTGAGGCCTTTTCATGGGACGCCAAGGTACAACAATAATTAATATTTACGCCTAAGCCTGTGCACAAGTTTGACAGGAATTTTTCTCAGCCATAGCCTCTCTTCCCCTACCTAAAAAACCTTTGTGGTTGGCGACCTAAACTGTTGGGACAACCCAACCACCGACTGCTGGCCTCTCACGCCTACCCCACCTTAGGGACACATCAAACTTCGGGTTATGAAAGCCAACTTATGCCTCTTTGATACCATTCTCAATTAAGCGCAATTACTACCCAACATGTCACGTCCCCATGTACACAACGGGAAGCTGGTGTCTATGTACTGCATAGATTTCTTTCCCCATTAAATTTTTGTTCCCAGATCTCACATTCTAAAACGACAAAAATAGATTTCTCTGAACACAGGATGGTCTCAGTGTCATTTAAACTGTTGAGACTGGGGCTATAGGCACCTAAATGTAGTAAACTTCGCCCCACCAATCACACGTTACCTGCATTCTCAAGTTGGATGGACACCACCACTTCAACACAGGAGTTCACAACTCCTTTCTGTGCAGATCCCATGTCAATCTGGTCAACATTCAAAGCAGCCGCAATTTCCAAGCATTTCACATTTCATTGCGACGCTCTCAGGCTACCTCAGCAGTCATTTAACGCACCTTGGCGGAGGTGGACCACCTGGAGAATAATGACCCCAGGGCAGAATACACCCTACTTAGGATTGTAAATGGGCAAAGTATCAGCCCATCTTAACAAGCTGATCACACAACACAAACATCGCATTTGATTCCAGTATAAGGCAAAGAATATCAACGTGGGCGAAAAATTCTCTGTGTACTTTTATTATCAATTTTCCACCCCATTCTAAAGCTTGGCCTGCACACAGGTAAGGCGCTTGGACAAATACATCACAGAAACGCTAGCCAAAGTATCAACCAAAGTTGAAAATTATATTCTGAGTGTTACAGGGCCAACCCAGTTGATTTAAACAAAATTGATGTTTTTCTCGCTGGCACACACATCTGCACCATTTCTAATATCCTGAGATCATGAATCTAGTAACTTGAGATGAACTCTGATATACAGTTTTGTGGTGCACCACACAGGAAGAGCCCTGGTCCAGATGGGATTCCTTACAAGTTCTATACGAAATACTTCAACTATTTATCAACCTAATGATAGCCTCAATGAACAAATGTCTCATAGAGACACGTCTCCACCCAGGGGCCAAGAGGCTTACATGGTAGTATTGTTCAAGAAAGGTGATAATCTAGACTTGGCAGACTGGAGCCCTATTTCCCTTACCAAGATTGATACTTAATTTATTAACAAAAATAATGGCTAACCGCTTAGGGGTCATTGCCTCTGAGTTAATATCCCTTTGAGAAATTTGGCTTTATTCCAAAAAGGTTGATTTGGGACAATATACACACTTTGGCTAATGTCTGCCAATCCACAGCTACTGGAAGCTTGTGTTCTTAGACCAACAAAAAGCGTATGATAGGGTCAACTGGGACTACCTTAAGGCCTGCTATCACCAGTTCCACTTCCCTCACGGTTCATCAGTTAGGAAATTATGCTCACCAAATCAGCCACAAAGGCAGTACAGGGACCATGTTTCTTAACCAATGTGGTTCACCCTCAAAGGGGCCTTTATCAAGGGGACCCTCTGAGCCCATTTTTATAAAACTTCAGTCTTGATCACTTATCCAAAGTGTAAATTCACGCCTTACTAGTGTCCATTTGCAAGACCAAGCACAAGTTAAGATGCTTGCTTTTGCGGATGATTGTTTGGTCAGGGTGTCTAGCAACCATGATGTACATGCATTGGAGTCCACTATCCAGGGGTACTCCAGAGTCATTAATGCAGCACTCAACGCATCCAAAACTGAAATCATCCTCCTTGGTAGATACCGAGCCCACTGGTCTCTAGCATCCCTCAATCAGAGTGATCAGGCTGCTTGGTCTCTTATCAGATTACACAGGTGGTCACTCCAATTCACTCCTCTTGTGCTTTTTTGTGTCCAGCCCCACTGAGGGCCTAGTGCGCCACCTGGGAGTATGGATGGAGGCAGTGGGATACGCCAATTCAATAATGGAGCACCACATATCAGCCATCATTACAAAGCGTATAGTGTCCTTAAGAGATCAAAAGACCATTCTGACAGGTAGAGTGGTGCTTGTCAACTCTATACTACTGTCAAAAGTAAATTTTGCAACATATGCCATCGCCTTCTCCCCATCCTTATTTGCTTCTTTATATGCCCTCATACAAAGGTGGCTTTGGTATGGTCACCATCCCCCTGTGGAACTGTTATTTTTCTTCTTTGGTCCACGCCAAAGTTCTGGAATGGTCCTGCTTAACTACGTTGACAAGACATCCAGGATCCTGGATACATGGATTGCTTCAGTAACCAACCACACACTCCCAACCCAACACTGGTCATGCGTGGCATGGTCTAACTTTTCCTGCGCCCTTGGCCTCCACAACCACACCCACCCCAACTCTCTTCTTACATATATGGCATACCATACATCTGCCGCAGGCCCGCATGAAACCCCACCCCTTTATATGGATCATCCTTAACATGTGGAGCGCAGAAAGGAGGATAAGCGTCAGCGGTCATAATTTGAAGAGGGGTCGTCCTACTCCTCACTTCAAGCAGGAAGTCCATAGTCAAGCTGTTATGAACAATATGGCACCACATTGTCCCCCACCATAGCCCAAGTGGACTACCTTGGCATGTTGGACATCACGTACTCCCTAGAAACCCAGAAAGATATCTGTAAGTACACCCACCATCCTCTTTTCCAGCCACAGGTTCGATTCCATGTGTGGCGCTGCCTGAAGCAGGTATTTCATACTGCAGAGTGATCCAACACATCCACTCTTTATGTGTTGTGTGTGACCAATATGGGACTTAAGTGCACCGCTTGGAGGAGTGTCCGCCTTCTTAAGCGATCTGGCGCGAGGTTCAGCGTCTCAT
Source organism: Massospora cicadina (assembly GCA_022478985.1). Classification (NCBI taxonomy): domain Eukaryota; kingdom Fungi; phylum Entomophthoromycota; class Entomophthoromycetes; order Entomophthorales; family Entomophthoraceae; genus Massospora; species Massospora cicadina. Next base: position 19,394 of record JAKSZP010005560.1, on the reverse strand, counting down.
TTGCCAGGAGCAAGCTTAGACCTTCAGCTTATCTAAGGACATATTCTCCTTGTCCTTGACTTCCCCCATACACCCTTCCCTCAAATATTTAGTGGGGGAAATTGCTTTGTGGACTATCCACACGGTTGTCATTGATGACATTTTAGGATCTACTACCACCCTTATGGAAGCTGTGCATCAATTAAACCGCACCTTATGGACCACTTTCAAGCAGAGTTGTTTGGACATTCGCCATCCCGCCAACGCCAGTTGGTCACCCTGGTTCCCAATATGGTTCCTCACCTCAGACCCTTTCCTTCACATGTGCTCAGTAGTGGCGCAAGCCTCTTTTTAATGATACCCCTCTTCCTTACATTGGCATTCCCACTGGATTCAGGAGGCAGCTTTAGCTCCTCTGGGGTGCCTCTTGCATATCTTGATGCCAGTTATTGTTACATATCAGAAGTGTCCGTCCCATGGTTGTCCTTTTACAAATAAATTAAATTAAAGGACGAGGTGACTATGAAAATATGTTGGGAGTAATTCAACAGATTGAAAATGAGGCTCATACTCCATTTATATCTCATTTTTACAGAAAATCAAAAGTAGAGAAAGCTAACTTTTCTTTCTCGTTGCAAACACTTTTGCAACCTATTCAATTCAAGACTGAATCTAGTTTGATAATCTCACAGAGGAGATTAGTCTGCGCCCATGTCAGGGAGCAGTCTGCAAGCAAGGTAAGAGGAGCAGGTGAAGGCCCACGGCCTCCAACGTTTGAAAACACCCCGGAGAAACTGGTGGAATAGACAAAAATCTTAAAAAACCGGCGTTCATGATTTCCCCAGAGATACTCACATGGCAAGCACAATGCAACCAGTACATCAACACGCCACACTCCCAACCACTTTCATCTGTGGAATTCAGAGTCCGCATGTATCTGGACATCCAAAAAACGGCCTTATGGGAAAAATTTTGTGAAGATGTACACAAAATTTTCCTGACTGTGGTGTACATTGCACCTCACTCCATGTCATGCGGTTGACTGGACCTAGGTTTCGAAAGCAAAAAAGCAGCAGACGAGGCTGCAGCAGTGCGCATAGTGGTCAACCTCCCCAAAGGGCAATGGGTCATCAGAACCAAATGCACCAGATGGACAAAATCAAACCAAATTTTCCTCACGTTTGACTTTTTGCCTACTACGGTAAAATGTGACACTTTGAAACAACACCTGAAAGATGGTCTCACCATATAAGGTGAAATACAATCTTTCAAAATGCAACGCTTCATGCTGATGCCACACCTGTGCACCGGAAAAGCCATTGCAGTTCTGACCCCAACCGAGGAGATTGTGAAGGACCTAACCCAGATCCCGCACTCCACTTTTATTGATATTGCAGGGCATACCACACCCATTCTGGGTGACTGTGGACAGCGCGCCCCCCATTTGCACCCACTGTGACATGTTCGGCCATAAGGTGCATGCATGCCCCATCAAGGAGGGCATCACATTCCAAGAGCACCCCTTGGCGGCCATGGCCAACGGAGAGGCGCACTACGAACCAACCGCAAGCACCAAGGAGGTTTTCCCGTGGGGAGCACAAGGCTGCTACCTATTGGTAAAGCCTATCTCCCCACAAGAATGGAAGAAGGCCAAGCAGGCCCATAGGGCCGCGGCCAAGGAAACAGCCAAGGCCACCACCGCTATCCCACACTCACAACGCAAGGAGGACATGGAAATTTTCACAGCAGAAGCAACTTGAGAACACATCAACCAATCAGATTGGGAAGCCCATACTGAGTGGGCCACTCAATCTGAGGATCCGATGGGAGACTCAATCTCACCCAATCATTGCACCCAAGCTCCAGTCAAAACTGACTTGGGACCTATCCCAACTGAAAATTTTTTTGACCCGCTCAACGGTGCACTGAACTCATCCACACCACAAAAAATTCATCCGACGTCGGGAAAACAAAAAGTGAAGGCCAAAGTTAATGCGACTCTCTGCAAAAATCAACAAAAACTCTGATAGCGTTGCTGCTAACACCCGCGCTGCTGTAAAAGCCCGTGGGGACCTAGAAGAGGCTGGTGGGCCCAGGGGCCCACCCCTCACACCTAAGGTGCGATGGGGGAAACCTTCACTTTAGGGACATTGAATATCGCCGGACTCAAGGCCTCCCCATCCCAGGCTAGGAAACTGAGTTTTTTACAACATAATTTACCCGTGGATATTCTGGCCATCCAGGAGTCCCACTGTCCATGAGGCTCCAAGGAAGCTTGGAAAACAATGCTCCTCCCATCCCTATCCTTTTGGTCAAAGCACTGTGGGGTGCTAATTCAGAAAAATATTTTTTTCGAATTCACATCCTCAGAAACATTCCTAAATGGCCGAGTGCTCATCGTCACCTTCTCATGGGCTGATGTAGTGCACGCAATCATCAACATCTATGCCCCAAATGGTGCACACGAGCTTCGGAATTTTTCTTATTGGTCAAATCCCTCCCACTACCCCCTGATTCTTTCCTAGTCAGCGACATGAACTGTTGGCTAACCTCACCAACGGACTGGTGGCCTCCCTCACCCCACGCCCCACAGGGTCACGTAGAACTATGCATTCTAAAAGCCACCCTTGGGTTAATGGATGCGCTGCCGTGACATGCCCCAATGCTCAAAAACATGACGCGTCCCCACGTCCACAACAGCCAATTAAGGTCCATGACCCGCATCAACCTTATTCTAACACCAGCGAAATTCCAACCCCACATCTCCCACTTCAAAACAATGAAAATGGAATTCTCCAACCACTGACTGGTCTCAATAACCTACCACCTACCAGTCACAGTTGCTAAGGCCCCACATTGGTGCAAAATCTGCCCCCCAAGCTCACATCGCCAGGATTTTCTATGTAGTGGAAGAGGCAACTTTGGCAAAAAAGTCTGTTGCACCATTTTGCACGGACCCCATTTCCACATGGGCAACTTTCAAAGAGGACACCATCCGCCACTCTCGCCATCTCTCCTCCAGATACTCACAAGCCACATCGGCAGTTATCTCGCGTGCTCTGGCAGAATTGGCCCACTTGGAGTCCAACATTCCAGCCACAGGATACAGCCCTGCATGGGGCCAGAAGTGGGCAGAGGCAGCTGCCCACCTCAACACACTCGAAAGGCAACACAAATATCAGGTTTGTGTTCAATACAGGGCCACACATATCACAAAAGGTGACAAGTGCACCGCATATTTATTTAAAAAAAATTTCGCACCATGCCAGAGTGTGGCCTACACACAGGTGCAAAGATCGGATAATTTTATTGTGGACACACCGGCTGATGTGGCAATTAAAATGCAAAAATATTACTCTGAGTTATACTGAGCTGAACCAATTCAGCCAGCCAAAGTGGCAGATTTTCTCAAACGAGCTCATATCTGCACCATTTTCTGATACCCGGAAATAATGAATTTAGTTACTCCAAATGAATTATGGACAGCCATTTGTGGTGCGCCAAACTGAAAATGCCCAGGCCCAGATGGCATTCCATATGAGTTTTACAAAAAATATTTCAAATATATATCCCCATTGCTGCTCGCCTCACTTAACTAAAGCCTGTTGGAGATGCGCCTCCTACCAGGAGGACAAGAGGCCTTTACTGTCACACTCTTCAAGAAAGGGGATAAGCTTGACTCAGCCAACTGGTGCCCCATTTTTCTAAAAAACATAGACACCAAAATTTCAACAAAAATTATGGCTAACCGATTAGGGACTGTAGCATCTGCCACCATCTCCCCAGAACAATTCAGTTTCATCCCCAGAAGGTCGATTTGGGATAACGTGCACTCTGTGGCTAATGTATGTCAGTCCACAGCCTCTGGGGCACTTGTATTCTTGGACCAACAAAAGGCCTATGATAGAGTAAACTGGGAATACCTAAGGGCCTGCCTCCATCATTCCGCCTACCCCCTCACTTCATCAACTGGGTGATGCTGCTCACGGAATCTGCAACAATGGCAGTGCATGGCCCTGGCTTCCTAATGGAAGTAGTCTACCCTCAAAGGGGCTTGCGACAAGGGGACCCCCTCAGCCCACTCTTATACAACTTCAGCCTTGACCCACTACTGCGAAATGTGAATGCCCAACTCACTGGGGTCCATGTGCCAGGCCAAGCCCCAGTCAAGATATTGGCGTTTGCAGATGATTGTGTGGTTAGGGTGTCTAATAATCAAGATGCACGTGCGCTTGAAGCTCTCATCCAGGAATATTCCCGGGTAAGCAACGCGGCACTGAACGCCTCCAAAACCGAAATCATCCTCTTTGGTCAGTTTCAGAACTGCTGGGCCCCAGAAATTAGTTCCCAACCTGGCCCATCTGCTCGCCCACGTCCACGCCTTACTAACTCAACACACATCGCTCCACTGGTGCTCCCCTTCGTGCCACGTCCTACCACAGGACTAGTGCGCCATCTGGGCATGTGGATGGAGGCAGGCGGATACGCGTCAGCAGTAATGGAGTGCCATATTCTGGACAACGTGACGAAGCGAATCGCCTCTCTCAGAGCCCACCCTACTTCCCTTACTGGCAGGGTTGTTTTAGCCAATTCTATGCTCCTATCCAAAGTCTGGTTTGGAGCCCACGCCATCCCCTTCTCCCCAAGCTTCTTCAAATCCTTGTATGCCTTGCTGCAAGGATGGCTTTGGTAAGCCGCCCTCCACCAGTGCGGCTAGAGGTCATGTTTGGCCCTCATCATCATGGTGGCATGGGCCTGCTTGACTTCAAAGCCCATGCTGCCAAGATCCTGGGCACCTGGATCGCGGCCGTCACCGCTCCTACACTCCCATCCCAACACTGGTCCCGCGCAGCCCACTTCCAACTTCTCCCAAGCCTTGGGCCTCAACAATCCATCGAACCCCCACTCCCTGATGAAATACCTCGCATCACACACATCAGCCACAGGTCCTCACGGGACTAAAACCCACTACAAACGATCCTACTCTCCATGCGGAGCGCAGAGTGGAGAATTTTTATTAGCGGACATACAACCCAGAGAGGCCGCCCCTCTCCTCAGTTCACACAAGAGGTACAAGGGCTACCCATCCATGATGGCGTGATCCCCATTCGGCCCCATTTCCTATCCAGGGTGGACTACCTGGACATGATGGACATTCCTTATTCCATTGAGACCCAAAAACAATCTGGAAATATGTACATCACCCTCTGTTGCAGCCTCAAGTCCGCTCCCATGTGTGGCGCTGCCTGAGGTGGTGTATCATAAAGCTGAGCGCTCTAACGCTTTACACTCATCCTGTGTCATGTGCAGCCAGTATGGAACGCTGTTCCACCGCCTGGAGAAGTGCCCCACCTCTAAAGTGATATGGCGTGAAGTTCAACGTCTGCTGGGCCAGGATCAAACGCATCCCTTCAGTCTGTCAAGAGATATGTTTGCTCTATCAATGGCCTCCTCCCTTCCACCCTCCCTCCGTGCTCTGGTGGTTGCAATCGCCATGTGGAACATCCACACGATTGTCTTAGATGCCATTGCAGGCTCCACCACCACCCTCCCAGAAACTGTCCACAGATTCCGGTCTCATTTTGTGGACCAATTCATGCGTGGATGTTTGGATACCTCCCACCGCGTTGCTGACAGCTGGTCTCCTCCTGGTTCCCAGTCTGGTTCATCAAATCAGACCCCTTCCTCCACACGTGCTCAATAGTGGCTACGGCCCCATCACATGTTCCTCCCCTCCCCATAAGTGGCGTTCCCGCTGGCAACAAGAGATAGCATCGCTTCTCTGGGGTGCCTCCCCCAGTAATAAGTTTATCTGTCCTGAGTCATATTTGGAAGTGTCCGTCTTATGGTCAGCCTTCCCCGCAATAAATTTAAAAATTTAAAAGTTGAGGAAGCTCAAGTGGCCTTAGAGCTACAGCAACTGTTGGAAGCAAGGGTACATGTGCCTTATAAAAGCCGATGGGCTTCCCCACTCTTATTGATCTGAAAGAAGGATGATATCCACTGTGTTATTATAAACTAGCGCCATCTCAATTCTATTACCTGAAAGGATAGCTATCCGCTGCCACATATAGATAATTTCTTACGCTTAATGTTGGGTTCCTAACATTAGTAAGCTATTGATCTCACTAGTGGATACTGGAAAATCAACTTGTCACCTGAAGATTTTGAGAAATGTGCCCTTGCTTCAAGCGAAAAACTATTTGAGCCCAATCAAATGCCGCAGGGGTTATGTAACGCTCCTGGCAACTTTCAATGCGTCATGGATGGAAGTTTAGGTGATTTAAGTCTGCTCCTGGGTGCTAGTTTATCTTGACATTATTGCCATTTTTTGAGAATCTTCACTGAGCATATAACCATCTAAGACAAGTTCTCCAGTGGTTATGGCAAGCATCGTTAAAACTAAAGCCATCAAGATGCTCTTACTTTCAAAGCAAAATGGATCTTTAGGCCATAAGGTAGGCAATGCTGGAATATCCCTGATGGATGACAAGGTCTTGGCCATTTCTAAGATTTACCCTATAAATTCTTATGTGATGTACAGGTTTTTTAGGGATGGTAGAATATTATCGCAGTTTATTCCATACTTTGCTGAAACCTCTGAGCCTCTATTATATTTATTGAAGAAGGGTTTATCCTTCCAATAGAAAGAAGAGCAACAGCAGGCCTTTGACCTATTACGTGTCACTCTCTCCTACTCTCCAGTACTTATACATCCCAACTTCAATAAATCCTTTCTAATTTTTATTGTTGCTAGTGATAGAGCTATTGGATATATATTATCTCATCATGACGAAAACTTAGTGGACCATCACATCGCCTACTATAGCAAAACTTTAACCAGAGCTGAATGCAACTATAGCATTATGGAATGCAAATGCTTAGCGGTAAAACTGGATATTAAGCATTTCTGACCCTACTTATATGGGAATCCATTTACTTTAATTACTGATCATAATTCTTTGTGATGGCTGCAACAAATGAAGGATCCTTATGGGTGCTAAGACCAATGGGTGGTAAAACTTCAAAACTACAATTTCTCGATTATTCATCAACCAGGGACCATCCAATAAAATGCAGATTGCTTATCCAGGTTTCCCATATTAACTCTAACTGACCCTGAGGAGGATCGACTCTAAGACCTCTTAACTTAATCGCATTTATGGACAAATGAATCTCTGATCCTTCATAAAAGAATTAACCAAAAGATCGTCGAAACTTTAAATCAAAAATGGCAAGCTGTAAAGACTTGTATCTCTAAAATAGTTGCTTTATATATGACCTTTGGCTTGAACTGAAATCATATTGGAGGTACATATGTAAATCATCCATGAGGGGAATATGGAAAACTTATCAGTGGCTCATGACTCAATGTTACTGGTAAGAAATGCTTGTCTCAATTCAAGTTTTATTAGAATCTTACCTGTTATGTAAAATCTAAGCTGGAACTAATTCCTGACCACAACATCCAGTAGTTCCACCTCTTTAACCGCTCAAAGTCACTTTTGAGCGATTTTAAATTTAAGTTTATTTATCCACAGCCATCTGCCCAAACCTATTCTTTGATGTCCTTAGATCTGCCGCCTGCCACCCCAGTGTGGGGCAGCAGTGCACCCCCACCTAGCGTTTTCCGCCCTGCAGGCAAGCGCGTTTGGACAGGTTCAAACAGCCCGCCCACTGCTTCCAACCGTTTTGTCCCCCCACGAGACCTAGCACTCCACCTGGCGCGCATCCACCCTTCTCGCCCCCATCCTCTCGCCCTCCCTCGCTCTGCTATTCGCTATTGCCTCAGAGTGGACTATGGACATTTGTTCCCATATGCCGATAAGGCAATTATTGACCTAGCCACTACAGCCTTTGCGCCAGCTGGCTTTATAGACTTCCGCCCTTTTAAGGGCTACTTTGACGTTGGGTTCCAATCTGAGAGGATGCTGAAGCGGCAGCACAAACTCCTCTAATTTATAAAAAAAACCCCATTCCCACAACCCATACTCGCCTCCCTTCAGACACCACGCTAGTGGTATCCTTTGCAAATCTCCCATCCCACCTTCCACCCCAGGTTTTGTATGACCAGTTGGTCGCGGGGCTCATGGCTTATGGCACTCAGCCCAACCTCATCTTTGCCATTCCTTCTGGTGCAGAACGCCTTGCTGCTCCTCGTGCAACAGCCACCATCATACCACACCACCCTACCATAGCCCAACAAATCCCACCCCGCGCTAGTGTGGCTGCAGCACCTGATCATTTCTTTTGGGCTCAGGTCAATAATGGTAGGCAGATTTGTTCCCTCTGCTTTGGCCTCAACCATGCAAAAAGGAGCGTGCCCTAAGGCCAAATCTGCTGATGCAGCTTCTGAGCCCCCTCTGGAGGTTCAGTATGGGGCGCTTTGCTGCCCCCTCCACCCTCCAATCTCGTTCAGTGGGCCCACATGGAAAATCAGCCCCACCCAAAACCTCCATCCTCACTCTCCCACCTAAATCTACGCCAGCCAATCAGAGCAATGCTTGGACCAACATTCGTACCCAAGCAGCTGCCCATTCGCCCAATCCTACCCACTCAAATTTAAATGCCACTATTCCAGTGAACCAAAATCCATGGGATCTATTGGCTGAAACTGACGAATCAGGTAATATCCTTATTAGTAAGCATACAGGTCAACCTCTCTGCCATGGCGATTATGGTCGGGCAGAATTTTTCCTTCCTGACTTTGATGAAACCCCTACCCCTCGCCATTTTGCTCCTCTACCCCAATACAACCCCCTTCTAAAGTGACCACCAGCTCGCCTTAGCTGCGGTGGCCTCTCCTCATTGCCCAAAACTACGCACCGGGGTGGCCCAGTCAGTGGCTCAGCTCCAGCATGGCCTGCCCACCATCTTCTTCCCCCTGACTTCCCTGAATCTCCCTGCAGTGACATCTCAAAATTATTTGATGATGCTGAAATTGCTGTTATAAATGTCGCAACACTTGCTTCATTCAACCCCTCAGCCAAAATCACCCGCCACAGTATCTCCCTTTTCACCCAACTTCCTGAAGCCCGCAAAGAAGCTGAAGTTCTCCTCGCAGCTTTTGTTGAGACACTTTCCCGTCATTATCTTGATGCAGAAGTGGAAAACTCCTACTACGCTGACCTCAGCCCCCACTATGCAGATGCCCCAACGCCCTGGCTCTCTGCTCTGATCCGGTACTGCAACCAACACCCCTTGATTGAGGCGGGTCTTTCTGAAAACCAACCCCCAACCCCTCCTCACCCTCTGCCATGGTGGGTTAAGCAGTTTCTGCTTCCCACCTGGTTAGTAGTTTGTTTTGCCATTTTGAGTGTTGTGATCGGTACTGTCCATCCCCTGGTCAGCGTACCTCGAATAAATCAGATATTGTGAGACCCCTCCCTTGAGCCTCTAATTGTCATCAGTTCCTCCTCCTATCAGTGGATCATTTAACTAAGTGGATCGGAGCTGTATCTCTACCCTTCACTTTAGCAAAAGCTACCGCCACATTTTTATATAATTGGATTATCACCAGGCATTGGTGTTCTGGCATAATTCTCTCCAACAACAGGCATAATTTCTAATCGTCACTGGTAAATGATTTAGCTGAACTGATGGGATCCACTCAGTATATTTCCACTCCATGCCATCCTGCAGTTTAATGGAATGGTAAAGTGTGCAAATAGTACTCTATCTGCAACTCTCTAAAAATGGCTATGACTGACCCTCTTCACTGGCCCCAATATTTACCTAGTGCACTTCTGGACTATATAATAAGCTATCATCGAGTAATTAAGGTGTCTCCCTTCCAAGCTTTACGTGGAATAAAACAGCAGCTGCCTTCTAAAGACAAGTCATTGTCAATCAAGCTTCCCAAAGTACCTGAAGTCACTATGTGAAGTATCATTAATGAGATTATTTAACTTCAGGCCCTGGCTTTAAAGAATTTATCTTCCACCATAAATAGAGAAATAATCGGTTTAATGACAAGCATGAACCTCTGCACACCTTTCAACCAGGTGATTTAGTCCTTTTCTACAACCATTGGCTTGGAGGTTGCAAAAACAAATAGGGAACCAGATAGACTGGAGCCCTACAAAGCTATTTATAAACTAGGTAATGAACACTCAATTGTAGAGTCATTTATGTCACCATGGCGAATTACATAAACAGTCAATTTCTCCAGCCATTTCCCCTCCTGCACCAAGATCTAGAGGGGGCGTTGTCAGAATTACTACCCAAATCAGAAATTACATGCGTTAGATGATGAATATTGAACCTAATTTGATGAAATAGACAAAACTATTGCTGGGGATAATCCATGAATAAATTCAAAGCCCTTTGATATTGGGCTAAACCACTTGTGCTATTTAATATTATTCACCCAAAAACCCCTAATATTGGGGTTTAAATCCAATCTATGCAGTGATTGAATCCTGTTTGACAAATGCGACTAACTTGCTTCAAAATCCCTGATTGGTAATGAGTATAGAACTTAGCTTGGAACGCTTGGAAATCACTGAGAAAACTCCCTGATCTCCCATATAAAGATGTTCCCCAGTCAAATAGACGATACTCTCTTTTTGCCATTAATAATTTGGCTTACCTCTATTTTATATGGGACGAAAAACATAGTTAGAATTTACCACTTAGAAACTTTATTCAGAGAGAGAAGACTTTCTGGCCATAAAAAGTAAAAACTTATAATCCAGCACCAAGGAACTTTGGGTCTCCTGGCCTTAAAAATAAAAGGACAAATAGTCATAAACTCCTTTGTCATGACACTCATCCATAACCTAAAAATTGCGCTAAGACCCCGCATGGAATGGCCAGTTTCTTTACAACCAAATGGGCATCACCTGAACTGCACATCTTCCCCAGGATTATGGTGGCGCAGCCTGACCCAATAGCCCTAACCTTATGAACCTTGTAGGCAATGTGGCAGATAGGCCTCCAAGTACACTTTTTATCCTAGTTAACATTGAGGCCACTACTGTGTCCCTTTACCAGCTAAAAAATAATGGAATAAATCAAGAGGAACGCAGACAAAATCTGATCATCAAAAATCTTAAACACATATATAGGTCCCTGGTTCGTCTATCAAGCTAGACAAGTGTGTACATCTTTTAAGGACCAAAAAGGGTTTAAATACTTATCATTGCCCCTCACACAAATCCAGACCTAGGGCACAGCCTGTATGAAAGATGGGTGGTCGGCGTTCCTCCCTGTTTACCCCATACCTTTTCCCCATCTACCCCTCAACCCAAACCCATTTAAGAGTTTAAAGCTGCAGATTTTTATTAAAAAACAGTCAACTTTATGTAAATTTTTTAATCACAAGAAGATCACCACTAAGGTTCACATTGCCTGTCTCCAATAAAGGACTCAATCAGAAGTCAACCTGAATGGGGATAACTTACCTAGTAATCCAAAATCAAGAAAAAGTTAAAACAAAAGGGCCAAAAATGAGGAACAAAACTGAAGCTCCATTTCAACTTAAGAAGGTGAATCTGGACATTCAGAATATGGGAAAACGGCCCCAGAATGGCTTAGAATCATCAGCTGATACTGTTGAGGCAAAATTAGGAAAAAATATTAATTAATAATTTCCAATCTCAAATTTTGAATTTGTTCTCCAAATTGCAGCTTAACTTAGTAGCATCCATTCTACCATCATTTCTTAAAACCCAACATCCTAACTTATGTAGGGTGTGGGGTTATTGGTTTTCTTTATCCTAATAAAACCCATATCCACAAAAGGTCATTTTGATCTTTATTTTGCCAACATTTATATTAAAATATTCGCTAGTTTTGTGTTTACAAAAGTGGATAACAACCAAGGGTCACTTTTGATGGCCTTAAGGATAGAGGAGCTCTTTGGTGCTAGTTCAGCCCAAAATATTGGAAACCTAAACTCCACCATGACAAATACCCCTCCCCAATCTCCCCCAAAACAATCTGAAAAGGCATAGCTGAGTAGTCTGTACATAATGTTGTGGATGCTGAAGCAACCACATCAAAAGGCTAGTTTACTCTTATCACGCTGTCTTCTTAACAATATACACCCATAGATGGATTTGACTGACCCCATTGTTGGGATCATGGGTTTATACCACAGATCCTTTGTCTTTTTTGCCAGTTGATCCAAAATCCGAGGGTGTTAGGTACTTACCTTGGTTGCTTCTCTTGGTTGAAAAGTTTTGTTAATCCAGATATCAAGTCTGGAGAGGCAAATTCCAAATAGATACAAGTTTTACTTAAGATTGCGAAAAGGAGAAAAATCATAAAGTTTATTAGCTTGATACCAGTTATATAAGGGTAATTGGGAAGGTGTTTTGGGGAAAATCTAAGCAGCCTAAGCCTAGATCTAGAATAAACGAATCTAGGATTTAATGGCAGCCCAATTACATTGATTAAATTGCTTGTGCTCATCTCATGGCTCAGGTTTGAACCTTGAGGTTGGGTAGCTCCAAGGAAGCATGAAACGACATGTCAATTGGGGTTGATCTCCAACTTTGATAATTGTTGATTTTCATTGGGGATTATCCCTGACAGAAGTTTAGGTCTTTTGGTCAGTATGGGGTCAATTCCTGTGATCTGACGCATCCAAATATGCCATTCAGTTAGAGATCCTGACAATATCCCTCTCTAGATCTTGGCGCTGGGGGAAAATAAACTGAGGAAGTGACTATGGATGCATTTTATGACTATTCCCTGAACAACCTCTATGATTGAGTGTTCATCTCACTGTCTATATATGACTCAAAAAGGCCCTGACCAGTTGGTGCCCAGTTTGTGATCATAACCTCCAGGCCAGTGATGGTAGAATCGGATGAGGTCACCTGGTTGGAAGGTGTGTAGGGGATCACGATTATCATTAAATTGAGCAGTTTCTCTACTGGTTGTGGCGGACAGGTTTTTGTCAGCCAGGGCCTGAAGTCTGATAATTTCATTTGCAATACTTTTCATAGAGACTTCAGGGGCTTTGGGAGAGGCTTAGTCAAGCATAGACTGAACTTTGGAAGGCATATGGGGATTTCTGCTATACAACGCTTGGAATGGTGAAATCTTATAATCTGATGGTAATAATCTGATAGGCCAGAATTGCACTAGGCAAATATTGGGGCCATTGAAGGGGGTCAGTCATAGCCAATTTCTGGAGGGTTGCAGTTAGATTACCATTTACCCTCTCTACTATTCCATTGGTTGCAAGATGTTAGGTGGTGGAGAATACCTGTGTGGTTCCCATCTGTTAAGCTAAATCTTTCACCAGCATCAAGCGGAAATTTTGTCTGTTATCAAAAAGAATGATGTTAAGGGGCCCATTCTGGATGAAGATCCTATTATACAAAAACGTGTTGGTAGACTTTTCCAAAGTTGTGTAGAGTGATACAGCTTTGATCCACTTAGTTAGTTTTTCCACGGCTAGTAGGAGGAAGTGATGTACATTGGAGGCTCAAGTTAGAGGTCCCACAACATCAATGCTAATAGTATGGAATGATTCACAGGTTGGGACCACTGGATGTTGAAAGCGGGGATTAGGCCCAGATTGGCTTTTACATATCAGACAGGACTTCAACACATCCTGGATAGAAACAAGAATATCCTCCCAATATAATTTTGTTTTAAGCCACTGGTAGGTTTTCCAAATTCCCCATGACCAAATTGACAATGTCCCTCTAATATGACTTTGGTTTGAGCCGATGGTCTTACATAAGCCACCCATTGTTTAGACACAAAGCTTTCACAATTGACCGTATTTGACTTGGAGATTTGCCAACCTTTTCGCTAATTCTTTTTGGGGGGTTTAGGATTTGTTTTTCCATAACTGTGGTTGGGTTAGGAGGTCATAGATTCAATCCTCTTCATGGTCAGTTATAGCTAAGATGAGAAGCTGAGATGGGCAATCCGCGTTTTAATGGAATGGCCCTGGTCAGTGGATAATGGAAAATTCGTAATTTTAAAGTTTTAACACCCACCGGGCTAATCTCAACAGGGTTCTTCAATTGCTTTAGCCATTGTAAGGAAGCATGATCAAATACAATGGTAAAAAGCTTCCCATATCAAAAAGTTGAGAGTCCTTAATGGCCATTAGGCCTGCCAAGCATTCATGTTCTGTAACGCTATAATTATGTTTGGCTTTAGATGAGGTCTTGCTGTAGCAGGCAATGGGATGGTCCACTAAACTCTCATCACACTGAGATAATATGGCTCTGATGGCAATATCACTACATCAGTAAAGAAGAGGAAGGGTTTATCAAAATTCAGATGAATAAGTACTGGAGAGTGGGAGAGAGATGCTTAGCAGGTTAAAGGCCTGCTGTTGCTCTTCTTTACACTGAAAGGATATTCCTTTCTTCAATAGATATACCAGAGGCTCAGAGGTGTCTGTAAAATGGGGGGTAATTTGAAGATAATAGCCCACCATTCCTAGGAAAACTTGTAATCTCGTTGAAATTTAGGGGGGTCATCTTAGCAATAGCCAAGACCTTGTCATCCATCAGAGATATTTAGGCTTTACTGACCTTATGATCCAATAAATCCATCTCACCCTTGAAGAAAGAGCATTTTAATGGCTTTAGTTTTAATGATCTGTGTAACTGCTAAAACTTGCTGGTGGTTATTTAGATGTTCAGAAAAGGTTTTTAAAAATCAGTAATATCATCAAGATAAACTAGTACGCAGGAGAATATTAAATTGCCTAGTAGTCCTTCCATATTGCGTTGGAAGGTAGCAGGGGCGTTAAATAACCCCTGAGGCATTTGAGTGGGCTCAAATAGTTCTTCACTTGTGATGAGAGCGCATTTTGCCCAATCTTCTGGTGAAAAATCTAATTGACAGTATCCACTAGAGAGATCCATAGCTGAGAAATAGTGGGACCACAACATTAAGCATAAAGAGTTATCTATACAGGCAGGGGTAAATATCTTTGTTAGTGATAGAGTTAAGGCGGCGACAATCCATAACAACACGGTGACCACCATCCTTTTTCTAAAAAAATAAGAGTGGGGAAGCGCATGGACTTTTGGAAGGCACAAGTAACCTGGCCTCCAATAGTTGCTGTAACTTTATGGGCCACTTGAGATACCTCAACGTTGGATTTTGATATGGTTGGGATTTAAAAGGAGGGTGATACTCAGTTTCAATTTGGTGAATTACCCTGGACAGTTTTACATAGTCACTTGGTCCCAAGTAATAAATATCGCCATACTCCTCTAGGAGGTCTTTGACATTTTGGCGTTCATTTGGGGTAAGATTATCCCAAATGAACGCCAAATGTCAAAGACCTCTAGAGTATGGCAGTATTTATTACTTGGAATAGTGACTATGTAAAACTGTCGAAATTGAACACCAAATTGAAACTGAGTATCGCCCTCGCCCAAATCCCAACCATATCAAAATCAACGTTGAGGTAAGTGACTTTTCAAAAGTTGCAGCAACTATTTGGAGGCCAGGTATGCCTTCAAAAGTGTTCGCTCCCCCACTCTTATTTTTAGAAAAATGGTGGTCTGTGTTGTTATGGATTGTCGCCTGTATCACTAACAAAGATGTTACTTCACTATTACATAGATGGCTCTTTATGCTTAATGTTATTGGTCCTATTTCTCAGCTATGGATCTCTCTGATGAATACTGTCAATTAGATTTTCATAATTGGGCAAAATGCGCTCTCATCTGAAGTGAGAAAATTGTGAGCCCGCTCAAATGCCTCAGAGTGACTAGCGCCCCTGCTTTTTGCTTCAACGCAATATGGGAAGGACTACTAGACAGTTTAATATTCTCCTGCGTACTAGTTTATCTTGATGATATTACTGATTTTTTAAAAACCTTTTTCTGAACATCTAAATAACCACCAGCAAGCTTTAGCAGTTACACAGATCATTAAAACTAAAGCCATTAAAAATATGCTTTCTTCAAGGGTGGATGGATTTATTGGATCATAGGTCAGTAAAAGCCTAAATATCTCTGATGGATGACAAGGTGTGGCTATTGCTAAGATGACCCTAGTCAACGAGATAGGAATGGTGGGCTGTGTACCCCATTTACAGACACCTCTGAGCCTCTGGTATATCTATTGAAGGGTGTCCTTTCAGTGTAAGAGGCAACAGCGGGCCCAGCAGCCTGCTGAGCATCTCTCCCGCTCTCCATTGCGTTTTTGATAGACCCTTCCTCTTCTTTTACTGATGTAGTGATGTGCCATCAGAGCCATATTATCTCGGTGTGATGAGGTAGTGGACCATCCCATTGCTAACAAGACCTCATCTAAAAAGCCAAACATATTATAGCGTTACAAGGCAGGTGGCAGGCTTTGTGGCCATTGGGACTCTCAACTTTTTGATATGGGGGCTTTTTACCGATGTATTTGATCATGCTTCCTTACAATGGCTAAAGCGTAGTGAAGAACCCTGTTGAACATTAGTGTTAAAGCACTTTAAAGATTTTCCATTATCCCATGACCAGAGAGGCCGATTCCATTAAAACGCGGATTGCCCATCTCAGCTTCTCATCTTAGCTATAATGACGACCATGAAGAGGATTGAATCTATGACCTCCTAACCCAACCACAGTTATGGAAAAACAAATCCTAAACCCCCCAAAAAGAATTAGCGAAAAGGTTGGCAAATCTCAAAGTCAAATACGGTCAGTATAGCTTTGTCTAGAGCAATGGGTGAAGAAAGACCATCGGCTCAAACCAAAGTCATATTAGAGGGACATTGTCAATTTGGTCATGGGGAACTGGAAAACCTACCAGTGGCTTAAAACAAAATTATATTGGGAGAATATTCTTGTTTCTATCCAGGATGTGTTGAAGTCCTGTCTGATATGTAAAAGCCAATCTGGGCCTAATCCCCGCTTTCAACATCAGTGGTCCCAACCTGTGAATCATTCCATACTATTAGCATTGATGTTGTCGCCTCTAGCCTCAATGTCCTCCTCCTACTAGCCGTGGAAAGCACAACCAATGGATCAAAGCTGTATCCTCTACACAACTTTGGAAGAGTCTACTTCACATTTTTGTATAATAGGATCTTCATCAGAATGGGCCCCTTAACATCATTCTTTTTGATAACAGACAAAATTTCCGCTTGATGCTGGTGAAAGATTTAGCTTAACAGATGGGAACCACACAGGTATTCTCCACCACCTAACATCTTGCAACCAATGGAATAGTAGGAGGTAAATGGTAGTCTAGCAACCCTCCAGAAATTAATATGACTGACCCCCTTCAATGGCCCCAATATTTGCCTAGTGCAATTCTGGCCTATCAGATTATTACCATCAGATTGTAAGATTTCACCATTCAAGCGTTGTATAGCAGAAATCTATATGCCTTCCAAAGTTCAGTCTATGCTTATCTCCCAAAACCCCTGAAGTCTCTATGAAAAGTATTGCAAATGAAATTATCAGACTTCAGGCCTGGCTGACAAAAACCCACCTGTCCGCCACAACCAGTGACTGCTCAATTTGGCGATAATCGTGATCCTACACCTTCCAACCAGGTGACTCATCCATTCTACCATCACTGGCACCTGGAGGTTATGATCACAAACTGGGCACCAACTGGTCAGAGACTGTGGTATATATAGACAGTGAGATGAACACTCAATCATAGAGGTTGTTCAGGGAATAGTCATAAAATGCATCCATAGTCACTTCCTCAGTTTATTTTCCCCCAGCGCCAAGATCTTGACAGGATATTGTCGGATCTCTAACTTTGAGATGCATCAGATCACAGGAATTGACCCCATACTGACCAAAAGGGAACCCCAAACTTCTGTCAGGGATAATCCCCAATGAAAATCAACAATTATCAAGAAGTTGGAGATCAACCTAATTGACATGTCGTTTCATGCTGCTCACTAGTACAACCTCAAGGTTCAAACCCTGGTATGAGATGAGCACAAGCAATTTAATCAATGTGGTGGGCTGCCATTAAATCTAGATTCGTTTATTCTAGATCTAGGCTTAGGCTGCTTAGATTTTCCCCAAAACACCTTCCCAATTACCCTTATAGCTGGTATCAAACTTTAATAAACTTTATGATTTTCTCCTTTCACAATCTTAAGTAAAACTTGTATCTTTTTGGGGTTTGCCTCCCCAGACGTTTCTGGATTAAAAAAATTTTTTAAACCGGAAAACCCAGGTACCCCCCTCGGAGGATCCTGGAAAAAAAGACAAAGGGTCTGGTAAAAACCCCCTGACCCCCTGGGGTCAGTCAAACCCATCATGGGTTTATTTTTAAAAAGAGGGGTGATAGGAAATTTTTTGATGGGTTGCTTCAGCATCCAAAACTTAAGATTTGTATGCCTTTTTTTTGGGGAAGGGGGGGGTTTTGTCATGGTGGAGTTTGGTTTCCCAATATTTTGGGCTAAAAGCCCCCAAAACTCCTCTTCCCAAGGCCATAAAAAGTGCCCCTTGTTGTTACCCCTTTTGTAAAAAAAAAACAGGAATTTTTTAATATAAATGTTGGCAAAATAAAGATCAAATGACCTTTTGGGGAATGGGTTTTATTGGGAAAAGAAAACCAACCCCCCTACATAAGTTAGGATGTTGGGTTTTAAAAAGGGGTAAAAAAGTTAAGCTGCAATTTGGAGAAAAAATTCAAAAGAATTGGGAAAATTTTTAATTAATATTTTTTTTTAATTTGCCCCAACCGGGTGATGTTTAAAGATTCTGGGGCCGTTTTTCCCTATTCTTTTCCCGATTCCCTTCTTAAGTTAAAATTTTTTGTTTCCCCCCCAACTTTTTTCTTTATTTTAAACAAGTTATCCCCATTTAGGTTGACTTTGTTTAGTTTTTTGGGGTGTGAACCTTATGGTGATCTTCTTGTGTTAAAAAAACATAAATTGTTTTTTTAATAAAATCTCCCAAACTCTTAAAGGGGGGGAGGGGGATGGGGAAAAGGGTTTAAACGGGGGGGAACCCGGGCCCCCTCTTTTTTGGGGGGCCCGGTTTGTTTTTGGGGAGGGGGAATGAAGTATTTCCCCTTTTTTTGGGCCTTAAAAAATGTACCACTGTCTGGAAAACAAACCGGGACCTTTGTGTTTAAAAAAATTTTTTATCAATTTTGCTTGCTTTCCCCTTGTTTATTCCTTTTTTTTACGGGAAGGGAAAATGCCCCCAAATTTTGGAAAAAAAATCTGCATTCTAAAAGGGTTTTGGGTTGGGGGTTTGAATAAACTGCGCCCCAAAACCGGGGGCGTTCAGGGGATGCCCATTTGGGAAAAACGGCCATTATGGGGCTTAGCGTTTTTTTTTTGGGGTGATGTCAGGAGTTTTTGACTATTTGTCCCTTTTTTTTTTAAGGCCAAAGGGGCCTTGGGCTGGATTATAAGTTTTTTTTTCGAAGTCTTCATCAATAAAGTTTCTAAGTTTAATTTTTTTTATATAAAAGGGGGGAACCAAATTATTAATGGCAAAAAAGAAAAT